>JAQGAT010000911.1:0-20572 GCA_034687845.1 Pantelozetes paolii
AATAGAAATTTAAAACTAAAACTCGTTTTCAGAGTAAATTCAGAGACAGCTGTCTTAATATGAGACCAAGAGTAGTCTAATAGTCCGCGACTAAGTGCTCATAATATTACCCAAACCTTTGCACGCCTTCAATAAAATAATGAATTCTATTCTCGCACACTTTGATTCGTATTATACTTTATAACACAAACAATAAGCTAAATGTGATGAACATGTTTTTGTTGGCCACAGTATGTCCAGTGTCGGGGAGGGTAACAATTGAATTGAAGTGAAACTAATATAAACATTAAATACATAAACACTTTGTTGATTGTCGGCTGTTATTGCTTAATATCACTTACTAACAAATTTTAGCCCATATTTTACCAGAATAATTTAATCTCAACGTTTGCAGAAAATTATATTTGCAATAAATATAATGCCTGTCTCATATAATCGATAAATTCCAGTCATGTAACTGCAATATCTGAGTTTGCTCATCTTTATAGTCAAAAATGTTAATTGCTAAATTGTGACACATTATGTAACCATTGTTATATTCTTTGAAATTGAAACTGGGATTGAATTATCTACTATAATCATACTTTATATATAAGGAAAGAATGCAGTGATAGAAAACTGACATTTCTCAATTTTATTAAGAATAAATAAAAAATAAATTCAATTATATTACCCTGGACAATGTACAGGTAGTTAAATATTTACATTACTGTTGTGATAATATGATTCTTAAAGAAAATGAATTTAAAACCGATTTTACTTTACTTTTGTTAAAAAACAAAAACAAAGTTTACATACATTTATCTCAATCATCCTATGATTCATATCATATGTTAAGAGCCAACACATACTTAAATGCGTTTTCTTTGTATAACTCAAAAACTAAAGTTCATTTATTCAAAGTATTCAAAGAGAGTACAAAATGTTGAATCATGGTTATTGTAACCTTTACAAATAATGAACCCAGAATCATAATGGATGCTGAATATGTCCTTGAACAAATAAATAATTCTTCTAAACTTTTGGAATCCTTTTATAAGATATAATTTTTTATCGATTTAAATAAAAAGTATTTTCTTTTGAAGAAACCGAAATGTAATGTCTTATAAGTTAACATGTCTTTACTCTATAGAGACTATGTGTATGACATACCGGTGCCCAGTATTTCAATCTCTCTTTAATATCCATATAAAATCAGAATTAAACAATGTATTGATACTAATTTTATGCTGATGATACAGTTACACACATGTTTTACTAAATCAATAATAATTCCCCGATCATTCAATATTTTGACATTAAGATGACCTAATTTGAAATAAAGTCTTATACTGTATTAACATATCTGCAATTAAATGACATTGATAGCTTACTTAAATCTTGTAATAAATTTTGAAATAAAAGATAAAATATTTGAAATCTCCACTAATGTTATAAATGTACAGTGTGCAATCATGTCGAAATAAAAGTTAAGCTTGGTAATACTTTTTTAAAATTCTTTCTAAATTATTTATATTATTAAATCTGAATTAAATGTATTTTATCTTTTATTACTTTAAAGATAAAGATTTTGTCATCTTAAAAATGCCAAGGATGAATATATATTGTATTTGAAAAGTCATACATATTTAAAGGACAGAGTATACACTAGTATTAATCTTAAATAAAACTTGATTGATGAAAATGTGATTATATAAAGGTTTTAGACATCATTCAGGCCTACATTATCTGTCATTTGAATGTTATCTTGTGATGAAATTCTGGTATTTTTTGTCCAACAGTTGAAAACATTTTTTACTTTTTTCCTGAACTCTTCGTTTAGCCAACAATATATGAATGGATTATAACTGAAATGTATAAACAATTCAATATATATTTATTTTCTGCTATTTTTAGTCAAAAAATAAAATTAAAAATAAAACTTTAAATTCAAAAACAAATTAAGAATTACTTGAATTTAATCAAAATAAATATTTAATAAAATATTAAATTAAATTAGTCTGAGCATATTAAATATTTATATGAAATAAAGTCTCTTTAATAAGCTTTACAATAATTTATTCATTAAAGTCTTACCAAACACTTGACATCGCAAACCAGTGGGAAGTATAAAAGAGGACAGACGTGTATCCAATAAACTTGAAATCATAGACAATGTGATAGCAATTCAATGGTAACCAACAAACGGCAAACATAATGACAACAATAATCAACATTTGAATTCTTCTTCTCTTTCTTCTATGCATTGATATTCTCTGACATTCCGTAACGTTTCCAACGATTCTTCGTCTCCACAAAAACAAACAGATTCTTAGATAACAGAATAATGTGATCACAATTGGGATCAAGTATTGACTGAAAAATGCCAATAAAGTCAATCTCTGTCTAAACTCTTCACTGGGCTCAGGGTAGTTAACACTACACCGGATTAGATTTAAATACTTATATGTAATCAACTCATTGTACATAACGTGAGGTATTGACAGCACTGTAGACAACGACCAAATAGTAATCAATAGTTTAATATATGGACGACATCTGAAGCACTGTCTATTGAAATCTGAGTTATTTATTATACACTTATATCTCTCGATAGCGATGAACATCATTGTGATACTCGATGAGTGAACGGAAAGGGATTGAGTGAACGGCACTAACACACAGAGCGCTTCCCCAAATGGCCAGTTGTCTAACACAAAGCGGGCCACATTGAAAGGTATATTGAATAACGTCATCAGGAGATCACTGATGGATAGGTTTAGTATCAAAACGTTTGTTGTGTTTAATGAACGCCACTTTTCGACCATCAGTTTGAAGACAATTGTGTTACCAATGAGTGATAAGATAACTATCAATGAATACATTACTATCAGAAATGAGTCAAAATTTTTTGGTGGTATTAAAATTGAGGCAAAACTTCTGTTTCTAAACAAATTCTCAAACAATTCTCTATTAAAGGTATAGTTATTATAATCCATTGAAACACTTGTGTTGAATATAAAATCCATTTTTAATATTTATTTAGATTTTCATTATTAGATTGAATCCTATAAATAGGATTACAGATGAAGAGGAGACTAAGAATATTCCTGTGCTCTCACTTATATTTGAAAAGTTCTTCAATTATTGGTTGAGAGTGTGCGCGATCAGTTCATCTGACCAAACACATACTGTACACCTGTTGCACAATAAAGTCTTTATAGATATTTTTATTATTATTTTCAGTTTTGATTAAATATACAAGGATTTGCTCATTGGTTGCAATTGTTAAAAATAAATCAAATTACCTGAATGCTTTTATTTTCATTTAAAATTAATCTTTATTTTAATCTTTCTAAATCCGAACGTAAATATGCACGATCAATTTATTCTTGCATAAGTATTTCTAGAACATTAATTCACTGAGGTGTGCAAGGGTGATGTATTATGGTGAAGTTACCATGGAGAGTATTAATGACCAGTATAATTCAACAACAATAATGAATTAACAATAATATACTTCACCTTGCATACATCAGTAAATTAATTTT
The DNA here is from genome assembly GCA_034687845.1 of Pantelozetes paolii. NCBI lineage: Eukaryota > Metazoa > Arthropoda > Arachnida > Sarcoptiformes > Oribellidae > Pantelozetes > Pantelozetes paolii. Next base: position 3,531 of record JAQGAT010000911.1, read on the forward strand.
CTAAAATCTTTTAATACAGTACATAAATGAATAAATCCTGGATTCATTCACAAATTCACTGATTCTGATAAAATTACCAATAGTTGCAAGATTATTCTAGAATGTAATATCAGCAGTTTCTTAAAACATTTAGTAATCTTGGTTAAGCATGTTCTCTTCACTACCGCATAATAAATAATTGAATTAAATGACATTTATTAATGAAAATAATGATTTCATTGAAGTGTTTCAATATTTTCAACTATTTTTTGACTTCATTTAAGTATTGATGACTTGTTTTCCTTCAATTAAGTTTGAATTAACTGCTGGAAAATTGTCCCCACGTTAAAAGACCTGACTTCATTAAGTAATCCATTAAAAATATGAAATTAAATTAAATACTGCAAACTTTTAATGTTTTTTGTTCCTGAACATAAACTTCAATTAGAGTTTTGTAAAAAAAATAAAAAAGCAATGTCCAATTTATATAACTGTACAGAGTATATCTAATTTAAATACAAATTAGCCAGATATAAGCAACTATTCATAAATTACGATTGATATCATATGTGGTCTTATTAAATTGTATTGGTTTAGCTTGATAGCTTCCCATATATCTAACTAAACGTGAGTGAACAAACGTTGTATTACTTATTTATGAATCACCCTTGATCAAATATTTTCTAATTTACATAATTTGTTCATATTTTATAAATTGAGATAATTTGCTAACAAATTATATGATTTCAATTCAACTCAATAATAATTATGTTAATTAGACTAATTTAATTTATTTGTTATTTGTCTTCAAATCAAATTAAAATATTCTTGCTCCTAATAGGATAAGATTCAAATATATATTTTTTTGTACATTAATTTCTCTTCAATATTGTTAACTAATATTAATTAATTTCATTTAAATTCAGTTGATATATTGATATTGTTCATTAATCTTCATACTATTGTTATCAGGGAATGATTTATAACTATTCACAGAAACGGCAAATCATTTAATAAATAAAAATTCTTCATTCAATTCAACAGTTTTTACTCAAATTAGTAATATTTTAAAATCAAATTAATTTTAATTAAATTAAAAAATATTTTCAAATATAAATTGAAAAATGAATGCAAAACATGAAAACATGAAAACTATTAACAAATAAATTAATGATTTACTAATCAATAAAAAAAATGTCTTTAAATAACAAAAACATTAAGTTTTTAATTAAAATATAAATAATTTTTAACAGCATTTCAGACAATTTTCGGATAAATTGTGGTCCCATTTTGAACACAGATCATATCCCGGGTGTTCTCAATATTCTTCCACAGATTAGTGATCATTAAATCGTCTAAACTCTGCCAAAAAATTATGTTTTCTCTAAACCAGCAATAGTTCAGTCGATTGAACATCGATTCAGCGAAGTATACCAAACCATTCAAGTTCTTTCTCTCAATACCTGCCCCTTTGGCCACAATGCCGGTGATAAACACATCCTCCCAGGGAAGTGCCGGCAATGACTTCAGTGCTGTCTCATAAAGTAAAGGCACAATAGCTGTAGATATAAGCCACGGGCCGCCCGTATAATCAGGGTATGAATTAAGCTTATAGTCGGCTCTACTGATGAAGAACTTTGAGTTCCTATTCCTGTCCACAAAAGCATTCTTCCAGAGGTGACCATAAATAGTGTTTTTTGAGGCTTTTTCAGAGAACTGGATCAGATTCTCAATATTAATGATGCAGTCGTCGTCCACTTTGTATATGAAGGGTACTTTAAAACAGTGTAATGTAACCCAACGTAAAATACCGATCGACTTAACGGTGAGATTGTAATAGTTGTCAATGAAATCAAACTGCAATAAGTCGTTGAACTCTTTCCTCTCATCTCTTATCTGATTCTGTGTTTCACTGTTTTCAGTCAAACCCAACGCAAAGTAGAGTTTGACGTCTTTGGACTCCGGTATCCGTTTGGCCCAACTCTGGCGCAGGATTTGTCGCCGTTTAAAGCCATTGACACGACTTATAACAATAATCACTACTTTTAAGTCATTTCCATAACTATTATCGCATTTTTCTCCGCCAATAGTCATATGTGTTATCTCTTTCACCACATCTGAGTACAAAAGTCTTGAATTTTGTGGTCGTTTTACAATAGGAACCAAATATTTGGCCTCAAATTCAAGTACTTTAGTCTTCAATACATAGTATTCACTATCAAAACGATTACTTCTATTCAAATATAAGTTCATTCCGGGTCTAAAGCTGGACTTCTCTTGTGAAGTAATACTGATATCATTTTCAATTAAACCCTTATTTATCACATTTGGGCCAAAAAGGGAACGATTTATGTATTGAGAAAAATAGTTATTATTACTGTTATTATAACCAATCCTTTCGTATAACAGTATTAATGAAAATATTCCGATGAATATAATTGCAATGAATTTGACTTTTGATGAAATCATTTCCATTTCAATGACATATAAATATATGAAATCATTTCTACAATAAAACAAAAGCAAAAAGATTTTCATTATTACCGGTAATAATAATAATAATAATAATAATATTAATAATAATAATATTGTATTTAGTTTACAATTCATGCAAATCATGTGCAAACAGAGGGTCCTCATTAAGCACTTGTAAAATATCGTTAAAAATAAACATTTAAAAGGCTTTTTATTTAATTAATAGAGAAACCCCTAATTTAACTTTTATTATCCAACTATATTGTCTTATGTGTTCAGGGATATTGTAGAATGTAATCTAAACTAAGGGTCTATAAAATGATAGGAAACATAGACTTCTAAGCGACTCAATTTGTAAATCACCCTGAATAGTATTTATAGGTAAGGATATATCAAACAGATATATTATTAAACATTTATATTAATATAAATTTTTTGACTCATTTTTAACGAAAATTTAATTATAAAGTGTCGCAAAAAACGTATTAATTTGTACTCTACTCTCCCAAAATTAATAACTATATACATTGAGGGCCGCTTAAGATTATCCCGCATAATATTACTTTTGATATTAAACAATATATCAATGCATTAAATGCTCCCTGATAATGTTAAACATGTCGGATATGATCATCCGATCCTATCCGCACCGATGAGGTGATATTAAGCGTCCCAGAATGTATATGTATTCATTAAACACAAGATAAAGAGTTCGGGCTCTAGGAGCCTAAAATATTGACACAAGATCTAAACCGAGTCATTTAATATGACTTATATTGAAAATTGAGTCTAAAGTTCAGTTCTCACTTCATTTTATTGAATACCTGTTTCTTAAAGAATATGTTTTGTTTGAAAATAACATTTGAGATAATAATCAATTACTTACGCAAACCCATAGGAGAGTGATTGTAAAGTGTTTGTAATGTAAACTCAATGCACAGTTAAATAACCGTTGGTTTACTCGACAATGAATTTATAACATAATCGACAAAATAATAGTTATTTTTCATTTGAAATGAATATTATTTGAGAAAAATATACGAAAAATAATTGATTAGAAAAAATCCTATTATTGATAACAAGTGCTGATAACTGGAGAGCAACACATGAGTGCATAACAAAAGGCACGGATTCTCTAAAAACTTAACTAATTTTACAAATCATTGAAAAATGTTTTGTTTGGTTTGAAAAATATTATTTCATTTCAATAATTGAAGCAATTTTTAAGACTAACGCAAAACACTGATACAAATAACCAGATTTGAACACAAACTGAGTAAACATTTCATTGAAGAGCAAAGTTTTCTTTCACTGATATTTTTATTATCACTTTTATTATAACAGTATTTCTAGTGTTTTATATCAGTGAAAGCGCACTAAAATATACGCCAATACTTGACATCGATATCACATTGAGATTGCAATTCAGAGGAGTTTTTGTGTTTTGAAACAAAAACTTTTTTTTCGTCACAGAATATTCACAACAAATAAAACATAACAAATATATTCAAAAACAAATTACAAATATTTTTAATGAAATGTCATTTAATTAATACATAATTAACTGCAATATAGTGTTTAAAAAAACATTAAATTTTCATAAAATGACAGCAATTTTATAACAAAAACAACTATTTATTGAATAAAAAAATACAAATAAACAAAACATTAAACTTTCATTTCCAGGACAACTAACACTGGTATTTATAAAACGGTTTTCAATATTATCTAATTTTCAAACATACAGTACATTCAATACATTTATTTCTTTTGCAATTTTATTATTAAAATATTATATATTATTGTATAATAAGGACTGAAATATAAATTCATGGAAAGGTATGTCTATAACTGACTATTACTATAGAAACCAATTAATGACTACTTTTGTATTAAAGTGAAGATATTCTGCAAACAAACAAAAATATGTTATAATTTATTACCTTTTTCTCATATTCTGCACCCTTTCAGGTGGTGTTGTGAGCGTTAAAGCAGTGAAAGATACTATTAATTATTTAATTTTGAATTAGTTTTGAATTTTTAAACTCTGTTTTGTTGTCAGTGTATAAAACAAAATACATGTATTTCATGACATGAAAAATAACTTGACTCGGATCAATTAATAAATACAGTAACGCTAATCTCAAATGATACTTGATTGTATGAATTTTAATAAATGCACACTGTTCAAATTTATATAAAATCATAAATGATTAAATTTCATTAACTTCTTAAAAATAAATAAAATGTTTACTTTAAATGTTTGCCCTTAAAATTAATGTCAAACATCTACAGAGTAGGTCCAAGGGTAAATCGGAATATAGTTATTTATATCCCCTTTCTATCCTTGGTTAAATAAAATTGATCTTAATACTTTAATACCTTATTGAAGTATAGATTGCAATAGTATTTCATTGTATTAATCATTAAAATTTATACAATTATTGGTATTGTCATGGAATATGTGGAGCACAGGCTGTTTTGCATACAGCACTGGGATATTCATATGAATTATTCATATAATAGTATTAAACAATAGTTGTAATAATAATAACTTATTGTAATAATGAAAATAATTTATATTCAAAATCAATGCCTATTTATTAATCGATAGCTGTTTGCGTGCAATACGACTGCAAAACAGACATTCAGATCATTATTATAGTTAATGATGAGCGCAGGTAACAGTACAGGTGCAGGGGTTGCAGGGGTGTGACTATTGAAGATGAAATAAAATACAATTAATTTAATATCAAATCTCTTCACTAAAATTTCAATACAAAAAGTCATTCAAAACTTATTTTTAGTTTTAAAATTCAATTCAAAGAATTGTAAACAAAATTAATTCATTTTTATATCAAGTGTTTTGTATATTCAGTAAATTATACCTAAATTATAGTATAATATTTGGATTCCAGGGTATATTTCAATGAATAAAAATCAATTAATGTTTTGCATATATTTTGTTAGAAATTATAAACAAATTTCAATATAAATTAAAATAACTTTTACTCACGTTTTGTGATAACATTCAGCCATCAATTGACCGCAAAAATCCCTAAATAACCCCCTGATTGTCGTACACTGAATAAAATAAACATTACACCCTTAGTCTTGCGTTAATCTATAAATAACAGTGAATTTCAGTTAATAACAGTTAAATGAAGGCAATTGTAAGCCAACACTCAATCAAACATTACTATTAAAGTGTTAACTATAAAAATCAAATCAAAGGAAAACTCAATAAAACAATTGAATAATAAATTTTTGGCATTAATTCAGGGGATATTGTATTACATATAAAATAAAAGTATCAAATAATATGTGTTTTAAAACAAAGTCACAAATTTTGTGCTCAAATCTCAACACAATATTCGTTGAAATATTAAGTGAATCAACAGTTTTTAGGCCAGACTTCAAATCACAAATAAATTTTATGTATTAATAGTTACAGTCAGGCGATAATGTTTATCAATACCCAGAGTAACTTTCGTTATTCAATATTTCTCATCAGTCATCCCAAACACCTGAACACTATTAGTGACGGCAAAAAATGTTGGCATCAATTCATTTGACATTTCTGTGTGTTTTGTTTTCAAAACACTCTTATTGTCACAAAAACATAATATTTTAGTTTTATATCCCGTTTTCAGCACTTAATTTCAAATTTGTATTTTAGCTTTTGATATCGAAAACAATATATTGAATAAATGACAGGAAGTCCTACCCATTGCTGAGTGAAATGCACATCAAAATAGGCTATGGTTTACAACTGATGCTGAGATTAGTGTTTAATTCAAGTTTTACTAATAATTCACTGAATTTTCTCTTTTCATTAAATATCAAAGCATTTTAACAGCGATTACATTAGGATTTAGTGGTAATTTGAAAATAATTTCTTCCCTTCCCTTCACAATTGGATATTGTATTTGTTGTGAACAAAGGTCTTCCTATTAATTCAATTATTGAATGAAATGTTTTCAAAAGTAGTTTACTATTGAATTGTATTATAAATTCAAAGTCAAAAACTGATTGAATAACTGAATAAATATTTTAACGTCAAAATTGATGTTATGTTTGATTATGAATGAAAAGCATTGGCAAAACTCCACTAATATTTCAAATGAATAAAACATTTTATTAAAAATATATAATTCAAACCCTTTTTTAAAATAACCTTTTCTTTATTAAAAGGGGTTTAAAATGAGATTTAATTTACATTTCTTTACAAACAATTCAATTAATATTAAAATAAATGTTAAACTAATTAATAAATGCATAAAATATTTAAAAACAGGGATTTCTTATCACAACCGGGTGTTTAACGCAGACAACGAGACACCCTTCGCGCCAATTGTATATCTCTGGGCATTAATGTCACCCGATTTGCATGTATTGCACAGAGGTTTGCGTCTTCAAACAGTGTCACCAAAAACACTTCCGACGCCTCCTGTAGTGCACTGATAGCTAACGGCTGCCAACGAATATCTTTGTCCTCATCCAAATCATGACAGATTTCCCGAACCAATCGCTGGAACGGTAGTCTTGGGATCTGACACTCAACTGATTTCTGTAATCTAATTACATCCAGCAACCAAGGTGCTCGTATGGAAGGGTGAACACCATTTTCAGATCCCTTTCCTTTCTTCTTCTGTTTCCCTTTTGTCTTCTTCTTCTTCGGCAGCGCAGAGCTAGTGGTTGGTTGAAGTGTCAAATCAGATAATGACTCAACAATTGATTGATGATCTGATTCAGTGATATGACTTAAATCAGGTGCCAATTCATGTCCTGATACAATGTCGGAACCACTGACAGACCCGAGTACGTAGTCAGAGGTCGATTCAGTATTTGATTCAATGTCTGAATCAGACGATGACTCCTGTTCTGATCCATGAGACGACTCGGGGGCTGTGGACGGACCCGAATAGTTAATAAGAGAATCGTTGGGCACTTTGTCTTCAGATTCTTCCTCTTCGGGAACGCTAACCAAATGTCTGCTACAGTTAGGTATAAAAAGTTCAGATCTGTTGTCAGCCATACTCTCAATCCAATAGCTCTGAGTCACTAAATAGCTATCTATCCCAACAGACCTACTGATCATAGTTTGTGATCAATGAATGATTGTTTCAAATTTCAATAACAAAATGTTTCAGTGATTGACGTGTTTTGCAAATTCCTATTCATTTGTGTTTTTCAAAGCCTAATCTCTGATTAATAATTTGTATCAAAAGTTTCAATTCATTGCATTGTCTTATCCTTTAAGGCATTGGATGTGTAATAAAAAGCTGATAACAAGTCTCAGCGAACAATGAGTTTATAATTAGTGTTTAAAACCCATTATAAACAGTTCAGAAATACTGTGCCTTTGAATCAGTATATCGTCAGTCATAAGCAATTGCTTTTATCAGTCGATTGAAGTCATTATCATTGAATTGTTCACTTCAGACACCAACTAATAGCCAATCAAATTGTGAGCACTTGACTAAAAATACGCAAATAATTCGCGTCAATGAAAATAATAGCAGTTTTTTGATCTTATCTCTCATTTATAGCTAATGACACGTCGATTAAGCACTGATTTATTGGAAAGTTTTGTGCATTTTTATATCAATTAATACAAAGTCTTTAATAGAAGTGCTCTTCACTTGAATTTAAAGATCAGTTCCCTATAGACTATCGTTCCGTACGTTTCAGTTGTTTTTCAATACTAGTTATTAATAAAGTTTTTTTTGCTTTCAATTAAATATTCAAAAATGAAATTCATTTTACTTTCAATTATTATTGCTTTACTCGTCGTTGACTTACAAGCGGCCAAACAGGGGGTAAGTTCTCAATGGGTTTCATGTGTTTTATAGTATTTTAAACATTTATTGTCTATTAATAGGAAACCCGAAGACGTGACCGAAGACAGAGTAAGGAACAGGCGGTTAAGGAAGAAGTCGCTGTCGAGGAACCGGTGGTCGATGTCGCTGCTGAGGAACCCGAAGCTGTGGTCGAGGAGGAGATTGAAGTAGAGGCCGAACCCGAACCTGTCGTTGAGGCCAAGCCATCGAAAAAGTCAAAAAAGTCCAAAGCCGTTGTAGACGTAAAAGTTGAGGAACCGGTGGCTGAAGAAGTCGATGCTGTGGTCGAGGAAGTTGTGGAACAGAAGCCAAAGAAGTCTAAGAAGAGCTGCAGCGGAGCTAAGAGTGAGGCCACTGGTGAGCAGGTCTGCCAGAAAAAGAATAAAAACAAGAGAAGTGTTGACAATACCGGAGCTGAAGGAGAAAGTGAAGTGCAATCGGAGACCAAAAAAGAGGTAAAGACAAAGAAAGCGGAGAAAACAGCGGAACAAACGGCGACTAACAATGAAAATGCAGAGAAAACAACAGAAAAGAAGACAAAGACAGAGAAAAAGGTAAAGAATAACAACAAAAACACAAAGAATACCAAAAATGATAAAAACAATAAAAGCAAAGAATCAAAGGCCGGGAAGACTGAGAAGAATGGGAAGAGTAGTAACAAAAACGAGAAGAAAAACAAAGCGAAAAAGTAATGAAAATTAGTTTTTGGTTTTTATTGTCTATATTTTTAGTATTAATAGCTTTTCTTAACTTTTAAAACATTTAATCAAAAGTTTTTCTGTTTTTTAATTAAATTATTTGAAAATACATTTTGTTTTATATAAAAAGTGAAACTCTTTTGTCATTAAAGTGTAAATCAATCAAAAGTTTTTCAATGTTTTCATTAGTTTTACAAAAATTTATTTCAAATGTGAAAACACTTTTCAATCATTAAATCGATTATTAATTTATTATTGAATTACTTTTTGCTCTTCTGGTGCTCATTAAGCCACGCGCTCTTAAACGCATCCAGATCAAACTTTACGTTTAAATTGTTGGGATCCCGGGTGGGCTCAAAGCTCTCTGTCCATGTGATTGGCACACATGTGCTATTACTGTCCCACCATTTCTCCAGATTGTGATAAGTATGTGTCCTCTGAGGCGAGTGCAGTAACGCACAGATCCTACACCACATGTATATCTCTTTCAGTTCTCCCGTTCCCTTCCACTCAAAGTATTCATTATATAAAGTGTCGTTTTTGTCCAATAAATGCAAATAATTGGCCAAATCTTCGGGCGATTCAAAGTCATCGACGTGTATGTATGAATGAGGTGGTGATAGGCGCCGGTATGTGGACGGGTGGGCGCCCATCGCCACAGGAATTACGTTACGCCTATTAAGTGTTTAATTAATTAGTAATTTATTGAAACGATTAATCAATTATTTTATACATAAGTCCGTTGACCCAGAACTTCTCAGTGATATAATCAAGGCAATTGGAATTTTCAAATGAAAGGTAAAACTTGTAGTCATTGTCTAACATCTGATAACAAGTGTTGTCATCACTCCTCGGACACTTGAGTTTACCACACCTTCAGATACAAGCAATAGTGAACTGTTAAACCATGCAATGCAATGAGCGCTACCCTACCCTACCCGCCAAAGATGTCTACATCAATATATTTGGACAATTCCTTCGCGTATTCCAGTCTATAGTTGTCGGCGTAGCAGTTGGACACAAACCAGGCCACCTTCCGGGTCTTATTGGCCGCGTAGTTGATGTCACTTTTTATTTTAGTGAGCTTTCCGTACGGATAATACTTGTAATAAGGCGTCGGTACCTCTGAGTCGTGTCTATAGGTGACGGTCCAGTTTATACTATCGTCCGGTGCTTTCATGCGAGCATTTTTGGGACTTTCGATCTCGAATTTGGCCCAAATCTGATTTGGGGGTCGACCGTCACTGAAGGCATTGATGCTCCACCGGGTCTAAGGGTTATAAATATTGATATTTTTCAGTTCATATTTATTATAATAAATTATTTATGCTTGTTCACATTAGGAACGTTCAACACAGTAATTAGATGTGTAAATTGCATTGATATAATATTTTATATTAATGTTATACAATTAGATGTACTTGATTACAGTAGATGAGAGAACAAGATAAAAGCTTTTTTATCTCAATAATGTATTTACATAGATCATCGTACTCTATAAAAGTGAACCTAGTATCTCTTGATAAATCCTTTTATGTATACAGTATACAGGTAATTCAAAGGGTTTTCAATTCCTCAAAAAGAGTTGCAATAGTTTTCTGAATAAATGTATTTTCAATTGAATTCACTTTAAGTAAAAAAAAATCTCAATTTATTGCAAAACAATTCATTTCTTAAACAATTGATAACAAATAAAACTATTCACTCATTAAGTCAAACATTTCAATCAATTCAGGGCAACATTATTTGCCAACTCATACATCCATGTAAACTGAACAGGTATTGTGATTGATAGGAATGTTATTATTCTGGTGCTTTTGCAAATAACTTAGAAATCAAGTTTCAAAATTATGATTAAAATATTTCATTTGAAATATCCTTGAATAATTAAAAAACAATTTTTTACCTTATCTGAATGTACCTTAAAAAATAAGAGATCAGCACTTTTTGCCTGTGCTTTGGGGACAAACTGACAGGAATTGACCGGACATTTAAGAAAGTGTTTTCTACCCAATGATATCTTCCAGTCCTCGTCGGTTGCCATCAAATAAATGCTCTTTAATTTAGTCTTCTGTTTGTCGTAACCCAACGGCACATACATTAGCTGATTAACAACCCGGTCATCGTAGGGATCGGCTGACTCTTCCGGCCAGAGAGCTAACTGTGACGACTCTGCAGCCGATAGTCTTCGGGATCCGTTGGTGAGAAACCATAGTTTGTCTGTTATATCATATTTAGTCTTAAATAAAGTGTTTTTCGTTAAGTTTTCGTCAATTATTTGCACAAATAATTCACTTTCAGTGAAGGCTTTATCAAAGTATTCATTGCTATTAAACCAAACTTTAATTAAATTAATGTCCAATTTGTCTGAAGTCTGGATCAGTTGTGTTACGACAATGACTAATAAAACCACAATTAAAACAAACACTAAATATAATTGTCTAAAAAAGGGTAAACTTTTATGAGGGGATAGGGATGTAATTAATCTCTTCAATGAAACCATTGATGAAAATGAGATGAAAATGTATTTTTAATTAAAATCAAAACATTTAATAAAAAAAATGTAATTTTCTGACAAATTATTTGATTAAAGAAATATTGATTTCAATATCAGATACACGTCTTCTGTGTTAACAAAACTGAAAGTCATTTTATACCAGATTTTAATGACTGAAGAATTGATAGAAAAAAATGTTTAGTATTTTATTACAGCTTTTCATTGAGTAATGGATTTGTGTTTTCATTTATATATATTTTCTTCAAACAGCACAACACCTGAACTAATATTAACGCTTAAAATGCAATTAATATTAATTAATCAATTTGATCTCATTCTCGCTTTCACTTGATTATTATAATCTTGTTTATTTCAATTAGCAATGACATTGATTGTTACCGACTATAATATGCTTGTTAAAACTTCTGTTATTATAACACCTTGTATTCAAAATTTCAATTTAAAATATAGTAATAATTAATTTCAAGCATTGTTTAATTAATTGCTAGATATAGTGATGACACATTAATTACCAGGGTGCTTAATTAAATATAACACCTAAACGCATGGCGGACGCATTTAAAATTCATATGTTAGGCCAGGGGCAGACAAATTTGTTGACTTTGATGAAAGTAGTGACTCAAAGGTGCGAGCATCTGACCTTTGTCCAAATTCCTATTAAGATTGATAGAGGAGACGGGTAATAGTTTTGTGCACTGTAATGTTTATCTTTTAAACTGGCCTATTATTGCTGACAAGTGAGTCAAAGAATTCTAGATAAACAAACCCCCTTTCTCTACCCCCGTATTATACAACCATATTAAAGGTGAGAAATTTACAACACTTTTAAATTATCAAGCATAATTGAATCCGATATTGGGATTTTAAAATTCATGATATTTAAATGAAATATAAGAAACCTTGATTTAATTTCACTCTCCCCTCATCCCTGATAACTTTATTTAAGATATCAAATCTCTTTAATTTATTAATATTTAGTATCGTTAATAATAATTATGCAACCAGTTAACTTTTTATCGGTGATCAAAGGTCAAAGTACAATTATTATTAAAAAGTAAGCAGGGATATTTTTATATTAAAGATAGTTTTTTAAAATTTATATAAAGTCAAGAATTCTTTAGACTTTATGAGCTATACATTCAAAAACAGGATTTGAAGTTCAATTCACTATATATTTGTGACTGAAGTATAAACTAATAAAACTCTATTCAATAGTGAATCAAATATTTACCCCCTGTTTAGGTGACTTATAAATAATATATTGATATACAGTGAGAGAGAAATATCCCTGAATTGATTCAATGAAAAAATAGTCTGCACTATAATTCAATCACTGAATATAGAAGTAAAGGTAATATTAATACTAAACCTTTGTTGATGTGTTTGACTGTGGATATAGTGTTTCAGTTTTGTGTTCACTTCATGTGATTTTCAGTCAATTAATTGACAAATTATTTTCAATTTTAAAAGCAATTAAAAGTACAAACAATTCAATAACAGAGTGTGTGTTGAAAATGGATTCAAGTCAACAGAAGGTATAATAATTGCCAGCATTTCAATGACAGAATCTCTATAGCAATATTTTACCATGTTTATCTCTACTAATTTAACTATCTATTATTCACTATCAAATATTAATTATCTTGTTTATTTTATTAATTTAAATTTATTTTAATTACTACACCATTTCCAGCATTGAAATGATAACAACAAATTGAATGTTGACTAAACCCTGACTCTTTGAAAATTGATTTCTTTGTTAATTAACAAATGATTTATATTTTCATTAAATGATGAGTAGATAGGAGTTAAGAGGATCCGGTTCTCAAGGTTTGAAAAATGGTATCTCAACGAAGAGACAAAGGATATCACAATCATCGTAAAAGGGGCTAAAATACCGGCGCATAAATTCATCCTGATCTCAACCAGTGAGGTCTTTGAGCGGATGATATTCTTAAGGAAAGATGAGATCAATAACAACATCAACGGTAATGGCGTTCAAAGCACAAGAGACGTAATTGAGATTAAGGACACGACTCCCGAAGCGTTTAAACTATTACTTCATTTTATATATTTTGATGAGTTTGACGCCAATCTGGTCAACAAAGACCAGAACATAGCCATCGATATCTACCGACTGTCCAAACGGTTTGAAATGCAAAGTATTGCGGCACTCGTTGAGGAGGAACTGATGAAAATGGTTTCATTTGATAACTTCATAACAATCGGTGATTTAGTCTCTGTCTATAAATCACCAAAACTTTTTGAAGCGTTTAAAGTATTTTTAGATAAAAATGAGAAACAGATCATCGGTTTTGTCGAAAAGGGGATGATCTCAGACCCCATTGAGAGCATTGAACGGATCATCAATTTCTTGAATCTCACTCAACGGCAAGTGATTCAGGCATTGGTGAACATATCGGCGCAAAACGTTGATTACAAGGATTGGAAACGGTTTCAGGTTTTAGTCAAATTTGAGTTGTGTTCAGTGAAAGACATCTTAGCGCTTAAGACTACCCGGATATTTGACACTAAGGAGTTGGAAATGTTGATTGAACAGAAATGTGATGATATGGAGAGTAAGATGAAAGAGTTGACCTCCAAGTGCGACAATTTCACTAATGAATTGTCCGCTGAAAAAGACAAATATAATGATCTGAGCCTTAAATACGTGGAAATAAACAGCAAATACATAGAAATGTTGGCCAACTATATGGAGATTAAAGAGCTATTCACGCCCTTTGTTGAGGGCCGACAGGACGGGCGGGTCAATCAATTTGTTTATTCTAAGACTAATTGCTATTTCGGTAAATGTCAGCGAAAATTCACTTTTAAGTATTGATTCATTCAATTATGAGTTGCTTTTGATGTTATAACGCAAATAAATATTAAAACACTTTAAATGTTAACAAAAGTGATAAAAGTCTAAATATTTGTGCAATTTTTGTAAATTATTTATTAAATATTAAGTTCCAATAAAAAATATCAAATGCTTTGAAACTCAAATAAATCCTTTTTGAAATGTATATTTAAAACATCAGTGTTATTCACATAACGTAAATCAATAATTCATGTATTTTTTCAGATAATTTCATTTAAAACCTTTGAAATATAGATTGAAATGACATTTGAATTCATTTCCATATTAAAAAGATTTTAATTTGTACCAGGGGAGTTTTAAAAAATTTTATATATAAATAAATAAAATACAAAATATATTACTTAATAATTTAGCAGGTAAAAACAAATTCGTTTGACTATTGGGACATGAATTGCCTTGAATATTTACATATAAAGTTATGAAAATAATTTTACTAGTTTTACTAGTTTATTACAAAATATAAGTTTGAAACATAAATTCAAATATTGATAATCTGACACATTTATGCAAAAACGCATTGAATATATGAAACATTTTAATTAAAAGTTAATGAAAACGCCATTAAATCAAAAGGAAGTGAAATGTCTTTCAATGTATTCATTATTTTACTGATTTTGTTGACAACTAATAAGGTTTGAAATATTTGCTATCATTTTGTGTTCAATAAAATCCAAATAAATTGTTTTCTCTTTCTTATCTCATACATAGGTTTATCTCGCCCTTAAAATAACCCTCTATTATGAGACCCTATGTCCGGACAGTCAACTATTCATTGCCAAACAGTTAATGACAGCTCAAAACACATTTGGAGATCAGATAAACATAGAATTAGTTCCGTTTGGAAATGTCGATGAATACAGGGATGCGAAGGGGGTTTTGAAATTTCATTGTCAACATGGTGTTCAGGAGTGCAGGGCCAATAAGATTCAGGTATATTTTGCATTAACAATGTATGAATAATTAACCAGATTAAGTTTAATAGTCATGCGTTTATAACGACTTTTGGTGGAGTAACCCTGGTAAACTGACCTCGCTAAATTTCTTCATGTGTATGTTCAGACACAATATGTTATCAACGTTTGCTGATAAAGTGGGTGAAGAAGTAAGTATTCATTAATTGATTAATTTTATTGTATTTATATTGTTTTTTATTTGACAAACAGTGCGCCAAACAATACTTTCCCGCCTTTTGGAAGGAGATAATGGAGTGCTCCACCACTGATAAGGGACGGGACATCTATAGATTAATGGCCCGAAAGACCAAGGCGTTGAACCCATCATCCAGTTATGTGCCCTGGGTTACATTCAATGGACAATATAGTCAACATTTACAAAGTAGAGCAGAAAAGGACTTGAGCAGTTTGATCTGTGAAATAGCGGTGTGTTTTTGGATTAAAAATGCTTTTCAATTGACATTCAATTAAATTGTGTTTCATTTCCAGAACCCAACGCCACCTCAATGTAACTCAATCCTCAACAGTGAAGACACTTATAGTGTTGGCTATCATTATTAGTCAACGCTATCTAATTTATTGAAAATATTAACTTGGTAGATAATATATTAATACTATAAAAGTAAATGTAATAGATCATTATTAAAATTGTTGTTTCAAAGTTAAATATTTTTATCATAACAGTATATAATTATTAATCTAATCAATCAAATCTGTCAGATCAATATAATGTTTCTATACTAAACTTAACGTGATCATTTTGGCATTATAAATATACTATGTTAAATAAATGAATAAACAAAACACAATGAATTGACACAAATTAGTTTAAACAGTGAAAGAGTTTATACTGTGAAATAGGAAATGAAAATACAGAGAGAAAGAGAGAGAGAGAGACAGAGAGAGACAGAGAGAGACAGAGAGAGACAGAGAGACAAAGAGAATAGACAGCTGCAACAGAGGCTGCAGCTGTAGATCGATATAGATCGATGGGAGAGGGGATGGGGAGGCAGAGCAGAAAAGGGGAGAGGGATGAGAGAGTTTGGGGTGGTGGTCCTTTGGCCTATATGCGGCTTCTCAGACTCTGTGTTCATCTCTGGTATATACCAGCGCTCAGAACACAGAGCCCGCCATTCCTGGTCCTAGCCATAGGACTCTCAACTTCTCTTCCATCCCTATCCCTAACCACTGTGCTTCCCATTCCTGCCACTTCTTTGTTCTCTTTATTAGAGAAATGTTTTATTTTAAATAATTTTTATTTAATAATTATATATTTAAACTACAATAATATCACCTTTTATTAATATTAATAGTTCAAACTTTGATTTATTTAATAATTAATTTAATAAAATAATAAAATTTGTAATAATTTAAAAATAATAATTTCTACCCCTTTAACCACAACTACTGCTTACCCGTCGAACCTTCAGAATCAACTTACGGTGAGTCCCTTTCAATGCTTTCCCCTGATTTGTTATCCCCTTTTGGTACACAAAAGTGTACTTCCCCTTACCGCTTCTCCTCACAATTTGGTACACAAAAGTGTACTTTCACTTACCGCCTTTCCTCACAATTTGGTACACAAAAGTGTACTTTCCCTTACCGCCTTTCCTCACAATTTGGTACACAAAAGTGTACTTCCCCTTACCGCTTCTCCTCACAATTTGGTACACAAAAGTGTACTTTCACTTACCG
>JAQGAT010000912.1:0-20565 GCA_034687845.1 Pantelozetes paolii
TATAATTGAACAATATAATAACATTATTTTACCACGATACATTTGTTTAAGGAGAAGATGAAACTATCACTACTAATCATATTGAGCGCCAATGGTCTGAATTGAGGAAACATATCGTGTCTTATAAAAGTGATGATAGAATTGATCAATATATTGATCAATACATTTATTTTCACAATTTGAGACAACTTGGCGATATGAGTGTTGGAGAAAAACTTGGCCACTTTTTATATGACATAAGCCGAGTATATCCAGGACCACAAAGAAAATTAGCAATTGATGTAGACCCGGAAATGACTGATATTGAATATTTTGAATAAATATATTGTTAATTTTAAATATGTCTTATTTTTATAACGATAATTAACATTTATAATGTAATATTAATGGTTATTAAATTTCATTAGAAATTAAAATTAATTGCAAATTTTTAAATGTTACTTGATACAATTTTTTGTAAATTATTATTTTGATTTGATTTACCAACATAGTATTTTAGTTATAATAATAAAATTAGCATAATATATTACAAATATATTCATCTAATATATAAATATTATTAAAAACAATATAAATTGAAAATTTCATTTTAAATTAACATGAAATCAAAATTAACAAGTATAAAAGTATTTTTTATTTTCACCATATATAGCGTAAAAAGTAATAAAATAATCAAGATAAAAATTTTTAAAGTTTATATTCGTAATCAGCATTAAAAAACATTATAAAAATATATCCTATGTCAAAATATAATTTTGGTCGCACAGACTACATAACGACCCACAATTCATATTCAGTTCATAAATACTTTCATTATAATAATAGAGTGCTTTATAGAGTAAGCAGTGAATAGTCAGTCGATTGTAATTCAATACTTGATATAAATTACAGCAATTGTTGTCATAATAATAGCGATATTAAAAGAGGTTTTCATCATTTATGCAAAATTGGTATAATATTGTTTAAAATTGATCATGCTCATATTTTTAAAAAGCTCTAATTTGACGAAAAGCTTACAATTTTGATACAAATTATTGTTTAATAATGTAATTCAAATCTAGGCCTCAAATAAAGGACGAATAGTGTATAGAGACTCTCTACTCAGTTTTCTTGCTATTAAAACTATTGATTAGGTTTTAAGAGATATGTTTTGAAACATAAATATAATTTTCAACGTTTTGTCAATCATTTAATACTTGAGACGAATGTAAGTCTTAGTAATTCAAACACTAATATATCAAATGTTTGATAGTTTTGATAATCAATTTCAGTTATTTCCACATCAGATCATAATTTCATTTTATCAAAACCGGTGCCGACTATTGAAATCAATGCTATCATTACTACAATTATTAATAAACTCTGAGTTAAGCACCTGAATAGGTGTGGGAAGTACTGAATATATTTATTCAGAGATAATATTATATATAATATTTGAATCATTTTTTTTCTTTCATTAATATTTGCTTTATTTCCCAAACATTACAAATCATACCCTTATTCACGATCCTCTGCTCTCAAGTGTTGGCAACTCTTAAAGATGTTTATATTGAATATTATTATTAGTGAAAAGATTTGCAAAATATTCACTAAAATAGAGAAATTTAAGGGAAATAAATGGCTCCTCCATTCAGGGATGGCCAGCGGGGGTATAGTTAATATATGACTAATATTTATAGTCAAATAAACCCCTGGACTTTGAAGTAAATTTAATATAAATTTATTTATTGAATGTATTTTATGTGGGTTTATCCTTTTTAGAGTAAAATGAAATGATCTCCCTTAGCACAGAGAGTCATCCTGAACATTCTGTCATCAATTCCCGACATCTATTATTGATCTCATAAATAATGAGAAGATTCTCAAAGAATAAGTTATTGAGAAATAAGTAGACTTATGGACAGAAAATAGTGTTTGAATGCGAAAAACACTTTTGTTTTTAACAAGAAATGTCTGAATAAGTAAAAAAGCAAAACCAATGAAAAGCTTCAGAATTACATAAACTATAAGTGAAAACAACTTAAAAGTAAAGTTTAAGTGAAAGACAAACAAAAATTTTGAAAAGTTTTGGTGAAAATAAATTAATCCGAGAATAATGACTGAATGACTGAAACACACAATTAGTTAAACATTTGAAATAAAATTTTGGTATATATTTAGATTAGAGTTAATTATGTTTAAGTAATACTGAAATCAATCTTTAAAACAGTTTTAATTATAAATTAAATGAACTAATGATCAAAATATTTAAAGTATTTTCACTCAAATCACATCAAAATTTGTGTTCACTTGTATTGAAAATAAATATTTCAATGAGTTTTTACTGCTTTTACTCTCAATTCAAACAAAATATTATTTTTCTTCTAAAAACAAATCACATTTGAATTGAAATTAGTTTTTACTTCAATCAAAATAGTTTTTGATTGAAAGTCAAACAGAAATAAATAAAACAACAAATAAGGCATAAATTTTGCCAAAAATTAATGTTTGAATTGAATGTAAAAAATAAAAAATAAGTTTTAGTCAAACAAAAAGCAAAAATTGAATTATTAATAGAGAAATGCTTTTCGTTATGCTTTGAGCGCTATATTAGACCAATATTTCAGACAAATATATAGTGTATTTGCATTTGAAAGCAATTGTGTTCATACATAGTGTGTGTATATTATTTGAATCTTCAATGATATAAATATGAATAAGTGCTCAAAGTTATACAATTTACATAACCGTGTAATACCTGTGCTCAACAGAATTGATTGAAATGAAAATGATAGCCACAGGGCCATTTAGTTATATCACCAGACATCTCAATTTGGCTCAAGTGCAGTTTTTTTACTATTGATTATATCTGCATATAATGAATGACCATTTATACTGACATTTGATAATAAAATTATAGTTTTTTTTATCATTTTATGTGAATTTTTAAATGAATGCCATATTTTAGGGGATTTTTAAATATTAATAAAATACAAAAAAAAGAGTATTATTTCAAGACATTTAACAAAACTATTAAACATTTGATAAAATCAATTGACTGTAAATGAAAAAGCATTTAAATCTTAATATTCAAAGCGATATACAATTCAAGCGTTGAATAAAAACACATTATTTTTTATATTTTAAGTATTAGTTATTGAAAATAAAAATAACTGTTTTAAACACATCAGAAAACAAGTGAAGAAAATACTGTTTCAGTGAAACAATTGGCGAAATAATTGTGTTTTTTTAATATAAGAAAACTTCTTGTCATCAATAATAGGACGAAAAAAATCAAATCCTTACTTCAAACGTGTGGTTAAATTTGGTGAGTATTGAGACATTGAAGACAAACTATAATTTGAGTTACAAACAAAAAATGTATAATTAATTTAAGACAAAAATATGAATACATTTGTTGAGCGAAGAAAGCGTTAATAATTGGCTGAGAATTGCATGAAATGCAAACACAGTCTCACTATTGTTGGGACTGTTATACTAACAGTATGTCAGTATAATATGAAAGTACGTGATGTCTGTCGTTGTCATTGATTTTAATTTTCATTAATTCCTTAAGCCATGTCTAAAGTTATCTCTAAATGTCTTATGTCTTATCCCAACTCTGTTATACCCAAACTGTGCACTGGTATTAAAGGATGAGAAAAATCAACAGTTAGTTACAAATACTTGGCTAAAGTTGGTAAGTGTTAGGCATTTAGTCTAAACTTTTGCTAAAATATTTCAATATCCAGAATATTATTAAATTAAATCACCTAAATATATGAGCAAGGTTGTAATTTTAATTGTCAACAACTGTGTCGCAGAATAGATTCTGAATGCTTAGATTAAAAATACAAATTTATTTTTATGAATGAAATTTGCAAAACACTGTTAAGAATAATAAGTTTTCATTTTGTTTAAACAAATGCTCAGTATTTGTGCACAAAATAATGTTATGAAAGCTATTCTCTCGTAAAGAAAATTTAATTTCCTTTTTCACTCGCACTCTATATATATATATATATATATAACGATATATAATATTAAGTTTTAGTATTTGTTTGTGATTTTTATTTTCAGACCAAAAATAACAATTTTCTCTCATTGTCTGCAACACACAGTTTGACCGTCTTTTTAAGAGTTAAAACACTATATATTATTGGATTTTATGAGAAAACGGTTTTATTTTGTGTTTGAGATATAAATTGCATGAAAAGTCACAACACTTTTGAAATGTATTACTTATATCGCAATAGTTTACGCATTTTTTATGCAGACTATGTCTGACTGTGTCTTAAATAATCCTAAAGTTGTTACACAATAGACATGTTTGACATCAAAGTGTAAAATGTAGTCTTGTGTTCATTGTCTGATAGTCTCTAAAAGTGTTACCCTTTTATGTGGTTATGTTGTGTTGTGTGTTATGTAATGTTAGTTCACTTGTCTTTCACTTTTAAATTCACTTAATTTATCAAAACATAAATAAATCCAATATTTGTTATACTTTTTTAAAGGATTCACAGAATTTGAAAAGAAATGAATAAATAAATCCTTAGTTTGAAGTGAAATAGGACTTAAAATATTGACAATTAATTGCAATTTAAATTTGTTTCTGATATTAAAAGCAAATATTTTATTCAAATATTGCTTTCATTTGTTTACAAATTAAACTCATTGTCAGAAGAATTGCATTTAATTTGAGGCAAAAGTTTTGTTAAAACTTTATTTTAAAACTAATTTTATAATTCATTTTACAATTAAAATAACTTTATTTGAAGCGAATGAACATAAATAAGAGCAAAGGGAGGACATGGCTAACAGGGATAACAGTGAGAGAGTGAGAGACTCTGTGCTGATTGTATCAAAATGTGTATAAATTTGTTGTGCAAAACGTAAAATGCATTTTAATTATTCCTATTTTTATTTTTATTAAATGAAAACCCATTCAAACGCATCGATAAGGACTTAATTCACAGATTTAGGACTCAATTGAATCCTATTTGCGCTGAAAATAACGCTCCAATGATAATGGCTTTGAATAACGGCTTTGAATAAGAAATTTATATTTAATAACAAATACAAACTCAGAAACCCTTGCCTTTGATAATGTATTTTAAGCCTCATTAGTGCCGGAAATATATTTTTAAATAACTATTTAAATAACAATAAATAAAACTCAAGAATCAAATATTCTTTAAGTGTCTGTGAATATTCAATATAAATATCTCTTATTTGAAACCATTGTTCAGTTCAGGCACTGGTAGACGAGGGCACTGGTAATAAGTTAAAAGAAATGATGATTTATAAAATGAGTCCCTCATTCAGTGCCCGTCATATAGTTTACCTTTATTTCAGTGAATTTCAAACATTATATACAGAAATAAGAGAATAATATTCTTCTGACAGAAATTTCTTTCAGAATATCTTAATAACAAAAAAATACAAAGATTTATAAGACTTTGTTATAACAGAGGATAGGAGTATAAATCATATATTCATTGGCAGTGAAGGTTTAAATGGTAAAACACATTGAAATTTCTGTTAAATCTATACACAGTTTGATATATGGATACAATTTCATACAGTTTTTACTTTAATATACAGACGTTAGGTCTTATCCCTTGCATTGAATCCATGTCATAGATCTAACATAAGATGTAATTTATTTTACTTTAAAAGGTTATTTTTAAAATATTTTAGCTCTTGCTAAATTGAGTTTTTCTATAAATTGAGATCAATTTTATATATATTAAGAAAACATTTTATTTTTTAGTGAATATTAATAATATGAACAAAATATGCGCTAATTTTCAGTCAATATTAAAAATTTGAATTTATATTAATATTTACTCAGATTTTAGTTCAAAATTCAAATAAAGTCATAGATTTTGCAATATTTTTGTTTTTATTTATTGACAAAATAAATGCAAAATTCAATAAAAATCTCTTAAAAAGAGGAAAATTTAAAATTAATAATAAATAATACAAAAAGTGATGCAATTTTTGTCATTTCATTTTATTTTTGTTTTTATATTTTATTTACATTTTTTTTAAACCGAAAACAAATTTCTTTACAAATAATTTCAAAAATCGATTCTTGAATTGAAATTTATTTATTCATTAATCAAATTCTGTCTTTCAATCCATAAGTAAAACAAATGGTTTATATATTTCACAATTGTTTTTAAATATTAATATAAAAAACATTTTTGAAAATTATTACAAATATTATTAACAATTACATAAATACCCCCTTATTTTGAAGTCAACTTAAATTAAAATATACACCAAATTTCAATCCCATTTCTAGTGATAAACAACTTGTAATTGAAGCGAAAATAGCATTAAAATTAAATAGATCTAGGATTATTGACCTCCCCCTCAATAAACACCCCCTATATATTTGAAACCTGTTGTACAACTAAAGGATACTCTGTTTATAGAAATATTTTATCATTTATTATAGAAAATGACATAAAATTGATATATTTTTGGCAAAAAAAAATATAATTTAACAAAAATTGAAAGAAGAAGTGAAAAATGAATTACAGTGTAGGAAACGGACAGACATTTTATCAATTTTATGCACACAATAATCCAATTCCCAAACATTACAACAATAATTCATTTCCCAATAAATTCAAAATAGATATCATTTAATACCTGAAAAATATTTTACAATATATTTTTAATACAAATGTTTACTTAAATTGAATAACAGTTTCCCAGAAAAAGATGAAATTCTTTTGACAAAAGAAACTCAAAAATTGATAAATAAAATCACATTTTCGTCAAAATTTTAGTCACATTTGAGTTAATCTGAGATTAAGTTTAGAAAATTTAAGTGACCTTAAAATTACTTTTCATTGAGTGTGTGTGCTCTCTCATTTCAAAACATAATTGAAAATCAAATCATTAGATATTTTTGTTCATTTCATACAATAATCAGTCATTAAAAGCGATTTTTAAACACAAAATCACTTTTAAATGTCTCTTAAATAGTGATTCTATGCATGAATTGAATATAATGTGCGAAATAAAAGGGGGGTTTCTTTCAAAGCTTAAATGATACTGCTCAAACAGTAATATCAGTTTTATTTCCCCCTTTTCTGCACTTCATTGCATTTAATTTCTCTTTTCAAGAGATTAATGAGTATTTCTTTAATGAACTCCTGCAAGGAATGGGTTGACACTAATCTCAGGTGGAATACCAGTGACTACGGAGGTATTCAAGACCTGAGGATAACACCGGAGAAGATCTGGAAACCGGATATACTTATGTATAACAGGTATTGTCTTTATGAACACAATATTTGATACAATTTTAATCAAAACCCAATTTATATCAATTACATACCAGTGCTGACGAGAAATTTGATGGTACTTTCCATACCAACATTCAGGTCCGCAATAATGGCAGTTGTCTTTACGTACCGCCAGGTCTGGCCTTTTGTTAATCTGTTATTAGATTTCATAGCAATTAATTTCAAACCAAATCTCTGATCAAATCGTCGATTGTTTTAATTAATTATAGAAAAAATAATTTTATAAAACAATTTAAAGATTTGTTTGAAATTAATTAAAACCCCTTTTTCTGGCTATAAATCAGTGGAAAGGGTTGTAATATTTATTCCAAAAGGGTTATGAAAACTGAATATAATTGACATTTAACTGAAGGTTACTGTGCTTTCAATTATAGGTATATTCAAGAGCACCTGTAAGATCGATATAACATGGTTTCCCTTTGATGATCAAAAGTGTGAGATGAAGTTCGGGAGCTGGACGTAAGCACTCATACATATACTAATGACTGTCCTCTCTATTAAACACTGTTTAATAAGGGCTGACATTATTTTGCTTTCAGTTACGACGGATTTGCATTAGACCTCAGACTCTCCAACGAAGACGGCGGCGATATATCTACTTATATAGCGAATGGTGAATGGGTTCTAATGGGTCAGTCTATTACTACCTGTGCTATAAACACACATATTACAGTTGCTATAACACAGTTATAACATGTTTTCTGTTAATATCATTATTAATAATTGATATATCCAGGGTCTGAACATTGAATGTCAGTTTTAAGGCATTCACTGAAATATCGTTTCAATTCATTGTCGTATTTGTGAAACGGATTGCCATTCAGTTGTAAAGCACTGAAAGTTAAAGTCAAATAAAACCGTATGAATGCTATCAACAGTGAAATGACAATCAGTACTACAAATATAACAATGAATTGAATCGATAGTACAATCAATGCCTTCCCACTCACAACCAGTGCTTAAATGCTATATTAATAATAAAAACAATTCAAATATAAAGTGAATTCTGTTGACAATTATGTTTATATGTCTGGATAGGTGTGCCGGCAGTTCGTACAGTGCTATACTATGCCTGTTGTCCAGAGCCTTATGTGGACATAACGTTCACAATTAAGATCCGTCGGCGGACTCTCTACTATGGCTTTAATCTAATCATACCATCAGTTATTATATCTTCAATGACTTTATTAAGTTTTACATTACCACCTGATTCAGGGGAGAAACTGACACTTGGAGTCACTATTTTGCTGTCAATGATTGTATGAACTCTTATATAACATTAAATAACAATTTTTAAAAACTCCTTTGATTCCAAACTATAGGTATTCCTGATGCAATTGGCAGAGATAATGCCAGGTTCACTTTATTTCTATACTTTCAAACCCTCAACCTTTGATGCAATTATCAAATTTCAAATACATTTCCTTTGCAGCCACTTCTGACTCGGTATCGATTGTCGGTAAGAGTTGTTTCATTTCAATGATCTACTCCTGGGATCACCAGAAACAGTATATAATCCCTCAGTTTTGAACACTAATAGCTGAGTCTATGAGACGATAAGAGAATGAAAATTAATTACAATTAAAATAAATTCAAAACACTTTTCACACAAAAGAAAACTAAAAACAAGAATAAAGTGATTCAAAATATAATACTATTTTTAAAAGTAATTATAATAAGAGAGTTAAATACTTGATAAATGATCTTGCTTAATGATATTTTAATTTAGGAATAATGAAATACATTTTTGCGTTCATTAAGGGACAGTTTTTTCCATGAAATGGATTTGTGAATAATAATGAGATTAGAGTTTACCCTGAAATGACATAATGAGTGTCAAAATCCTATAATAAATATATTCTTAAAGCACACAAACAGGCATTCATTGAACCCATTGGTGACCCCTTTATTCAAATTTATTCAATTGAAAGCAGAATATAATAGAATAATTTGATTATATTTATTTCAGGGTCTTATTTCGCGTGCATTATGTGAGTAAAGAGAAGATTTTTTGCAGATCTATTGACACAACAAAAAAATGTTATGAAAATTATTTGTTTAAAAAATATATCAAAAATATGTTCACAAAAGTAGACAATATGTGAATTGAGTTATCATTGTCTAGGATTATGGTTGCGTTCTCTGTCGTCATGACTGTAATTGTGCTCAATTTTCATCACAGGACTACTGAACATCACGATATGCCACATTGGGTGAGTCGGGTCCTACCAGTCCTGCACTTGTAATAGATTTTAAGGAAAATAATAACTCAAAAAATAAATGAATTCTTAGTTTTAAGTCTTTTTTAGAGTAGAAATCATTTCTCAAATTCCGTATTCATTACTCTTAAAGCACTGAAAGAAATATTGTCTTTAAGTTCAATACCAATGGACAGTAAGGATAGGAATGTAAAATACATTTAGTTTAGTTTTGTTTTACCTAAAAATTGGTTTCAATTTTGTGAAAGATTTGTCAAAAACTCAACAAAAAGCAGGTAAACAAGGTTAACAAGGTTAAATACATACAAAAAGGATATTCTTTTATTGATTTTGTAAAACAAACTGATTTTGTAATCAAGTATTCAATGTTCTCATGGATTGTGTGAAACAATGTTTGGGAATACAGTAACTCCTGTTTTGCACCCAAAGGCTAGTTATCATTTGAGATGACATTAGATTTACTTTTATAGTGAAACAGAGAAATTGAGTTTAGGTTTGGATTACATTGTTTTGAAACCTCAAATCTAAACTAAAACATTATTTAACAGATCCGGACAATAATCCTAACCTGGTTGCCTTGGTTGCTAAGGATTGAAAGGCCGGGCAAAGTAAAGCCGCCCCAAACCAGGAATAAGAATACATCGAATTCATCGCCTGTTAAGCGACAGGAAATCGCAAACATAAGTAACAAACTAAAGGAGCTGGAGCAATTACATGCACCGCACAGGCATCTGATGCCACATCTAATGGACAGCGAAGATGAGTTCATTCAATTACATCCGACCACTCGTTGTTCTGGCAGTTGTCAGTGCTATCCAAACATCGACTCCTATCAGAATAGCCTCTATTGTATGCAAAACCGATCGGAAGAGCCGGATATCAGTGCACTAAATGACTCGCCCATTGAGACTACGTGTCCACAGCATCAGACTAACTGTGCTAATGATTTGAATCCAATCGTTAGGGAATTGAAATTTATAACAAATAGGATGAGAAGGGAAGACGAGTTACAAGAGATCATAAGTGAGTGGAAGTTTGCAGCGATGGTTATCGACCGCTTGTGTCTCATCCTCTTCTCCACCTTTGCTGTCGTCTCTACAGCAGTCTGTCTCCTATCGGCGCCACATCTGATCGCATAGACACTCAATTAAATCAATAATATTTTGTAAACAATTGTTTTTTTGTGACAAAAAATCTTAAAAAATAGATTCAAAAAAGTTTTACAAAACATTAGGAAATATATAATGAAATGAATTATTAATATAAAAAATCTAATAATAATTTTGTGAACAATTGATTGCAATAACAGTCAAAACTAATCAACAATTTTTGTTAAACAATATGTAATTAAAAGACAATTTTAATGAGAAGTAACTTATTTTTGTCGCCAAAAATGCATTTTTACGTCTAATGCCAGTCATTTAAAACAACATTTTAATCTTCAGTGCCAAACGTCTCCACACTTTTTCAGATCAATATTTCAATTTAGAAACTCTCTTCTACCAGAATATAAACCACCGTTCCCTTCAATACCCTTAACCAGAGGCTGCATCTCATTTGGCGTCACTGTTGGCTATATATACAACAAATTTTGAACAAATATATCCAAAACCTGTCGTAACTATCAGTGAATTATAGATTTTGTTAATAATATAAGCTTTAAATTATGAATAATAATAAACAAATCAATTATTAAGGAATTGTTTTCAATATAATTGTATAGAAATTTAAATATATATTAGTTTTCAAACACAAATTTGTTTTGTTTTTACTCTTTATTGACTAAAAATTAATTAAATTTTAATTCTGACTCAAAACTCTTCAATCAATGACACGAAAACCTAATTTCTCAACTGAAATGACCGTTAATTGTATTTAATGTTTGAATTTTAGAGATTTTTGTAATGGATTAGCAAATTGTGATTCAATTTCAATATAAAAGTGTAGATTAACTGTACTCTTGATTGCCATCAATATTAGGGAGTTTTGGGAGACATTATTTTGGCATTAATTTTATACACAAATTGTTTTTCATTAATATTAAAATCAATGCATTATTAAAATCACATTCAGTTAACTGTTATCGCGATTTTGTCCGAAGATTTTTATATACAAATAATATTTGCTTTAAACGCAAATCAATTGTAAAGAAATTGTTGCCAAAAAAACATGAGTTTATAAAATGAAATATATATAAAAATTATTGTTATTATAATCAAAACAATTAATTAAATAAATGATTGTATTTTCAATCAAACTGACAATTAGTTTGTATTTTATTTCAAATCTTTGGGAAAATTGTTAAAAAAAAATAAGAATAAATTGAAAAATGATTTCTTAAGTGCTGTTTATATCGATCGCCAAAATAGTATTAAAAACTAAGTTAATAACAAAAATGAATATTTTTTTTGCAGAAAGTACTTATAATATTCAGACATATCTTCCGGATCTGTACATCAATGGTAAGGTATATATAGAATAAATAGTTTGCTTTTAATTTGAGAGATGTTTGTGCACTAAAGCCTACGATCCTTACATACACTGTCAGACATCGGTGTCGAGTCTCTCAGCAATAGTTTTGAACTCAGTTTTATTGATCAAAAGTATGTCTTCTCAACACATCTAATGATATTTAATCAAAGTTTTGGCTCATTTTAACCAAATTTAAGGGAAAGCCTATGAAACGTCTGTTTGTTTATTATCTAATTAAAAATTAGTCCAATTTCTTGTTGTTTGACTTAATTTAACATTTCTTCTATTGTTCCGACACTTCATGTTAGCACTGTTATCCATAATATGAAATACACCCTTAATTTCAACTGAGAATATATATCTTCAGGGGTTTTATCCACTAAATCAAGAGAAACTGAGTTTTATTGCAAATATTTACGCATAAATGCAGAAAATACTGAAATTAAACCTTAAATAGCATTTAGTTATTAAAAGTTTGACTTATTTTAAAGACTTTGATATACTTTTTGCAAAAGACTTAAGTATTTGTATCGAAATGTCAATAAAAAAATATGAAAAAACTTTTCAAAAGATTTTGTTTGCATTAAATTTATTATATTTTTTAGTCTAAGAGTTTTGCAATAAATTCAAAATAAGGTTTGTTTTGTTAACAAAAAAAATGATAATAATAGCCGAATGATTGACATTTAATGATATCCTAAATATATTTTATAGCCCCTGGTATATTAAAAAATATCCCCCCTTTACCATCAAAGCCCTTATGATTTATTTGTGATACATGTCTTCAATAAAACATGAAAACACACCTACTTTTCAATTATTTATAAGCACTTGAATTATGAGCAGAATTATGATAAAAATTGATTTGATTTGATCGACTCTTTTTTAGAGATATGATTGCTCAATTTGTTGTTTCAATTTGTAATACTGTACAAGCACGATTAATAATTCATCTGTTGATGTATTGATAAAACCCCTTAAAATTTTAATCATTTGAAGTGAAACTCAATTTTTTCTTATCTCATGTCTAAAAGAGATATGAATTATCAAAACAACACAACAAATAAGCAAAAAATAAATGAAATATTAAACCCCTTATTAGTTCAACGAAAACCCTTATCCCCTGAGAAATAGCCTTAAAATTATGTCAAAGATATTTTTTGTTTTTTAAAATAAAGTTATAATCATTTTGTCGCACAATTTAATACAAATCTAAACAATCATTCATTTCATTGTGTTTATGATAATTAAGACATTGTTTTAGTATAAAATGAAAAGTTTTTTGAATCAATTTATTAAACGTTTGATTAATTTCAAACAAAATATGGTTTGAAAAACATTATAATCATTGTATGACTGAATGGAAACACAAGAATATTCTGTGCAAATCATTGGGCGCTTGCGTTGAACTGTGAACACAAGATGTGCTGCAAAACAAAATTCCTTCGGTATTGAGGGTTGAATACAAATACCAGGAATTGAGACACTTTTATGACATTTAAATTAAAATTCATTCAATATTTTAATCAAACAATACATCAATTATACTGTAATTATAACTATAAGTTGTTTTCACTAATTATTGTCAAAACAATTGCCAAAATCATTAATAAATACAATGATTTGAATTCAATCAACATTTTGGACGACATTTATTTGAATTCAATGCTTGGGTTTAAATAACATTTTAATAACACTTTTCGCAGAATATTCTGTAAATTAAATGCAATTGAAATTAAAAATCTCTGGTTTTGTTCAAAAGTGTCTATCAATTGACTATTTATTAAAATGACATTCAATTAATAATCGGAAAGTAATGTCAAATGGAGTTTTGAGAGCAACATGTAGTCATTGTATCGGAAATGAGGCTCAGGTTCAATTCATTTCATAATTGGTCAACAGCTCTATACCTGGTATTGCTATTCATATTACCAAAAGGTTTGTTTAATTCAATCATTTATTTCACAAATTTTAATAAAATGTCAAATATTTATGAATTAAAACCATTTTATGGCAATCATTATCGCATGTGTTATTAAGTTTAATATAAAATGACCATTTTAATTATCATGTCTTTATATTTACAGAAGTAACATGATCAGTTTGATGTAGATTTAAGGAAAATCATTATAATATTTCGCAAAAATATTGAAGTTTTTGATTGAAATATAAAAATCAGATGAAAATATCAATCACTAAATCATTTCAGACATTATTTATCATTAAATCTCAAATAATTTTATATTAAATTGATTTTAAAATACATTAAATAAATATTAAAATATTTATTAAGTAAACAATTTAAGACATAAACTGTAAATATGGTGAAAGAGTTTCAGAGACATTTTAACGATAATAACAAATGCATTAAATTTTTAATTAAATTTTGTGCGAAAAGACAAAGTTTTAGATTACAAAATATATTTGAAGCATGTTCAATTTTAGTTATTAAAATTATATAAATTAGTACCTTGTATCAATATTTACCACTAACTCGTAAGTGGGGTAACATTCTCAGATATAATCGAATCTGACCCGGGGGAGGAGGAGATGGGTAATCTTTAAAATACTATCATTTTATAATTATATTTGAATTTAATTTTAAATCTAATTTTATTTTCTCATATTAAATATCGATTACATTATTGGGCTACTGATCGGAGCATAATGTTTAGTTTGATCTGGCTTTTCTAAATTATCCTTGTTTACCACCTTTACTCCACAATTATGAATGATTAATTACCGCTTTATCTAAAGTGCTGTCAGGGGAACAATATTTTACTGACAGTTAATCCCAATCCTTAAATTATACAATTGAAGTAAATTACACACAAATAAAGTATTTTACATTCAATTTATCATAAAATACATCAATATATCACAAATTATTGTTAATATTTGAAATTCAAACAAATATTATCAAAACAAACAAAATATTAATTAATTTAAACATTTGTTAAATTTCTTTGCCTTTGAATAAACAGCAGAAAAAAGGTATTATTATATATAAAGTGTTTATTCAGATCTTGAATAATAATATTTAATGCAATAATTGATTAAACAATTCTCATAATGACTTCAAATACACTGAAATGACATTCAAGAAAATGCCAATAAATAAAGATTAGATGTCTTTTCAATGAGTTTGATATTTGACTATAAAATAAATAGCATTTAATTTGAAGACAAACTCAAACATAATGTGAAAACATATAAAGAATTTGTTTGTTTGGCAAAGAATTTACGGAATATTCTGAACTCAGAAATTGATTTTAAATAAATAGTTCTCTTGACTATTGATATGTCTTTTTATTGAACCTCTTCTCTAAAAAGCCTTTAAAATCAAGTCATTTATAACATTTTGGTTTTATTTAGTAATATTGATGTTTTTATTTCAAAACAGCGTTTCGTGTCTTGAATTGTGATAAACAATAATTTGATTTCATTTGAAACACCAAAAACATAAGCAATAAAATAATTAGTTTAAGGAAAGGATTAGTGAAGAGATTACTCGATAATAAAGTCCTTTTAAAATTTAAAGGATTGAAAGTCTTAGCAATTATTGCATTTGAAAATCAATTTCACAAAAATATTAAATATATTTTTCATTTTTGAGACTATTTTCAAAATTTTATGAAAGAATTTTAATATAAAAGAAATTTTTTCATTGAATTCAAAGAGTTTTCAAATTTTTTAGTTTTCAATAACAAAATTGTTTTTAAATAAAACTGAAATACAATTGAAATGAAAATACTTTTAAATCATAATAATTGAAATGAAATAATAATTTCATTCAATGAATGGCCAAATAAAATGTCGTTTTTGCTAAGAGTTATGACAAGTGATGACAATAAAGTCATACATGACTTATATAAGGGATATATTGACCAAAAGAAATGCTTAATCTTTGGCTTAATGTTAGGACGAAATGGGTTTCAGCAAATAAAATATGATTTATTCAATGACATTCAAAAAATACATTTTACTCTGAACTCAGAGTTAAAGTAGTTTTCATCTAAACATTATATTTATATATCTCTTCAAGTATTGAATCAACAATTTTTAGCATTCAATCGATTGTATAATAAAATTCAAATCAAATATATTTCTATTAAAATGGATTGAAATTCAGTATTTATTTTGTGTATAAAGAGATGAAATACTATTTTAACATAAAAACTATTTGTCCGACATTTGCCAACCCATCCTCCCATCCCTCGACTCATCAGATTTGACTCAAATTATTCAATAATCAAATGATTGTTATTCTCTCTGTCACTGAATATTCAGTTGATTTCAATGTGTGTTTGAGTTGTCATCTAATGGTGTGATATATGAGACCCAAACAAACAATAAGAGCGCAAAAACAATGAGGGAATGACAGCACTGTCAGAAACAGTCAGACATTATGGCACTGGAATTCACAGTCGGATATCATTAGTGTTTAATAGGGTTTAATATAAGTCTAACTGTTTTTGTGCTTCAATTGCTGTTAACAATCAAAAACTGATTTTTATAACTGAAGACAAAATAATTTATTGTTTGCTTTGAATATCAATCAAAAAGTGATAAAATAAATACAATTAATGTCTCAAAACTATTGTCGCTTCAAATTATCTCAGCCCAGGCCTCCCATTAACCCGCACTGGTATGAGGTCATCGCTCATCATTTAATTTATTGTATAAGCAATTGTATTAATTTTTTTGGCCAACATATACCCGACTGCCAGTGCTATAGCCTATCAATGCTTTTATTACTGTTATATCTGTCTATACTCTAAGAAAATTGATTACATTTTCATCAATTGAATTGATTTGAAGTAAAAGATTGATAAATAATTTAAATTATTTATTAGGAACAGGGTATATATCTTGAGCTGACATGCCGGTGCTTATCGACAGACTAATTATCACCATAATTGATATAATCATTAATTTGATTAATAGTGTGTTCAGTGATTCAGATCAGTTGAAAGTTTGTAAAACAAACCATTTGTGCAACAAATTTGTGTTAATTAAGAGGAAAATAGTTTTAAACGAAAGAACTTTTGATTTGAAATGAATTGAACTTAAAATACATTTAATTGAATAAAAACTTTTGTAAATCCTTTGAGAAAATCACTGATTGCTTGAAAACTTGTGAAACATTTTGCGGACGAAAGAAAAATATTTGAAAACATTTTAAATTGAAAAATATTTTACAATGCATTGAATGCTTGAAAAACAGTGTTTAATAAATAGTAGTTATCTTTGAATAAATTGAATTTATTTTTATTTGTAAATACCCTGTATTTTCATTTAAATTTCATTCAGACAGTAATAACACTGTTATATAACAGTGAAATAATTTTCTCTCTCACAAAAGGAAAGGGATTTTCGTTAGTATTTTTTTGGGAGAGAAATAAGACATCGAGTGAGGGATCAGACGGAGAGTGGGCTCAAGAATTTGAGTTCAAATTTAATGAACCGAATGAACAGAAAATGAAATAAAGAGAGAGAAAAATAAAATGAATTTAACAGTGAATGTGAAGTTCAGTCAACCGTTTGTCCAAATAGTTGTAGAGATATAGCAAATGATAGTCAGAAAAAAGTGTTTGAAATTAAAGCAACGAAAAAATAATTTAACCGAAAATATGTTTGAGAGTTATGTTTGAGAAAAACTCAAATCTATTTCAATCTGTTTTACACTGTATATAGTGTTGGCAGTCATACATAGGGAGGGTTTGTATTGTTATTAACACAGAAGTAATGTTTTCTTATGCTTAGGTTTGAGTTAAAAGCACTCAATGTTTGTTGATTTGTGTTGATTAGTGACAGGTCTTTTTGAGAATAAGTCTAATTCAGTGAAAATAAATCAAATTTTTGATATTTTTTGTAAATGCGTTAGAAATGGTGTATAAATTAAAAACTAAATGTCATTTCTCTCTCTTAAGTGACTGACAAATACATTGCATATCAATAAACTGTGTAATAAATTGTATTATTATTTATAATAGTTTGACTTTAGATATCAAATTCAATTAACCAATGTGAAATATTTTTTTGACTAACATTTCATTTGAATAAATAAATAATCTCTAAATAAACTCAAAATAAATTTAAAGTATTATTTCAACACTTGATGTCAAACATTATGTTTGACTGAAAAACACTACAAATGTATTCAACTTTTATTATCAATTGTTTTCTAATCCTATCTATAAATCAAAATTTCAATTAATATGAAATAATGGCTGAAAAACTGGTATTGAATTTCAAATTCAGAAAAATTCAATACAAAATCCAAACT
Source organism: Pantelozetes paolii (assembly GCA_034687845.1). Lineage (NCBI taxonomy): Eukaryota > Metazoa > Arthropoda > Arachnida > Sarcoptiformes > Oribellidae > Pantelozetes > Pantelozetes paolii. The sequence continues at coordinate 18,285 of JAQGAT010000912.1, forward strand.
ATTTTTCAACTGAAAACTGATTACAAATATTTGAGTAAAAGTAAAAATTACATAATCAGTGGAAATATTAGGAATAAAGTGAACCCGGATTTGAATTTTTATAGTAAAAAGTAAAATACAATCTCATACTACCAGTGCAGCTCTCAATCAACATAAAAGGAGAAATGATTTTCACTGAAACGCAAATTACTTATAAAATAAGTACTCCTTTTGTGCAGAAATAAGCCTTTCCTTAAAAATTCAAATTATTATGTGTTTAAAAATGCAAACAATTTTAATAGAGTTGTAGTTTTCAATTCAATTCACAGCAACGGTAGACGTAGTCCACAGTTATTATAACAGACATATGAAGACCCTGTGAGACCCACCGGTGCTCTTAATGAAAGAGTGAATTAAGTAAAAGCCTTTAAACAAAATCCAAGACATTAATGAATCAAATATTTAAATAGAGATTAGGATTGAAGTGATATTTAATTAATTTTAATTCAATTCATTGCAAGACTAACTGTAAATCACTTTACGCTAACATTTGCTAATAATTTAATCAAATGTTTGTTTTTGAGAAATAATTAAATATTTTCAACAATTAATTTCATTTTCACTCATATTATAACAAAAAAGTGTTTGAAAGCAAACATTTTTAGTCTCTTTTTGTCATTTTTTGAAAACATTATACATTTGGCAAACAATTGAATTTGTATTAAAACACATACCTGGGTACACACACCCCATTAGAGTAAATCCTGTGATAAATTATCAACATTTTGTCATTCTTTGTCTCTTTTCATAGCATTTTCAGTAAAACAATTAATTTTGAAAAAAAGTAATGAATTTTATGCTAAACTAATATCAATTGACAGCAAATTGTTTGAAATAATAAAATATTTTTTGTTTTAGATATAAATTCTTTGAATTTTTATCAGATTATCATTGAATCCATTCATTTGTTAACAATTGATATAATATTTAATATTTTTTTTATTAACAATACATTAAATTGTTATTCAATTGGTTTACTCTGTGAACAAAATAATAAAAATATTTTTGATTACATTTCTGTGAAAATAATTTTCAATCTATCACTTCATAGACAACTCAAATGTTTGTTTAAATTCAAAGATTGAATTGAATTTCATTTTTCAATCACTGTTTGCCATAAAATTCATTATTCAATCAAAACTTTTTTTTATTGTAAAACATTAAAATCCAAACAAAAATCAATTCAAAAATATTTTAAAAATTTAAACTATAATTCATTTTTGAGATTAAAAAATAGTTTTTGAAAAAAATCTTTTAAGAATTTTATCATTTATTTAATATTTCTTTTCATTATTATTAAGCAATCATTAGATTAAATGGGAATAACGTTATGACAAGAGATTAGTCTTTCATATCAGTTGTAAACCCAATTAGAGGCGAAACTGTGATAATATTTTTGAGCCCCTGTTTTCACAAATAGCTATCAATAGAGGCGTAAAACATGAGTTTTAATGGCTTAATGTCTAAAACATTTGAAAAGTTAGTGAAACTCATCTCAATTAAAAGATTCAATGCTTTTATAACTGAAATAGTTTTCATAAATCAATAAAATTAATGAAAAATAATTCAATTTTTAGTTTAATTTAAACGAAAATCTAATTAAAGAAAAATTTAAATTATTTTGATTTTAACAAAATTTGATAAACAATTCATAACAGGGATAAATAGATATATCAGCTCAACACCCCTGAGTTCAACACAAATAACCCTGTGGATAGACTTTGACGATAATTGTACACAAATCCCCCTTTGAAAGCAAATGTTAATTATTATAACTTATAATTCATAAGTAAAGTATGAATTATACAGAATATTCCCGAAAACACTAAACCCTTAAACACTATTGATAACCAAAATATTTGACTATCCCTGGCCTCCACAGCACTATAGATAGTATGACATTATATTTGATACACATTTGTTTGTATTCACTGTTTTATATTGTTTGAGAGGAAATTAGTTGAAACAAAATTAAGCGCTTTATCTAATCAAACAAAATAAAGCGTTCTTTGGGTTCACATCTTTCCTTCATTCCTATTGATTTCATTGTGACTTAGGTTTTACTCCCTGTGCTCTCCCTCTCATCCCTTCGACTCACATTTACTTTCGGTTCAATCCTCAGTCATGACTCTCATGAGTGCCCGACAGTCGATAAAATTATATCTATGTTATGAACAGTTCTCTCTCTCTCTCTCTCTCTCTCTCTCTCTCTCTCTCTCTCTCTCTCTCTCTCTCTCTCTCT
>JAQGAT010000913.1:0-20562 GCA_034687845.1 Pantelozetes paolii
TAAACCAACTCCTAATGCCCTTTAAATCCCTTTTCCATTAACTGTTGTTATAATCAAAATATTTTAATCACTGATTAATAATCGCTAAAAACTTATTTCAAACGAAAGGTTAATAAACTATTTTACCATTTTGTCATACCTTTGATAAGAGTTATCATTAGATATCATATGAAATGTGTTTTTGATTTGCAGTTCAATAAAGAAGAGATAAACTGATGTAAAAGTAAACAAAAATATACCTGGTGATCCACTGTATTACCACTAAACCACTGTTTCATCGATAGACCTGTTGGTGACCTCTTAATGATGATTACTTTATTGGGGAAAGACATTAATCCCGTTTCAATAGTATAGGGATATGTCATTGGGCTCCGGGATCTTATTCATTGCCAGCGCTATTGCATAGGAAAGGGATTATATCCGCAAAAATAAGTTTCACAGGAATTGATATTTTTGTCCTTTTCTTCCATTGAATACTCATTGATCTCTTTTCAATGATGTTATATATAATGAAGCGCTGGAGCACTGGTAGGTTTGTCAGTCTGTAGAGCACAGTATCAGTAAGTCAAATAAGTAGGCATCGATCGGAAAGCCCACGACATACCAGCCCTGTAGAGATTTGAGTGAATAAACTGTAGACCAAAGTGTGTTATAAAGGGTTTTACTAAAAAATGTGTTGAACTGTAGGCCAACTCTATTCCCGATTCAATATAAAAGAGTTGTTTTGTCTCTCAATTGAAGTAATAATAAAATAATGTATTCCTTATTGATTGACATTTCAGCTGAAACTCAATTTTCTTGAGCGCACTGTCAGATAGACTTGAATTCAAATCTTGAAAACAAATTCAATGAATCAATAAATTTCTAATTTTCATACAAATTGAAACCAAAGGATAAGAGAAATACATAATTCATACAAACTGTAGACCCGTTTCATGTGATCCGTCACAAAAAATAGTTGTTTCAAATCAACTATTATTTTGTTTTGTGTCTTATATTTAAAATTATTACTCATTTCACTGGAAATTCACTTTTGATTGAAATAATAGCTATTATTATATTAGATATGTTTTGAATATGAAATAAGAGATGAAGTCATGTATTGATTGAAAACATTTTTATTTTATTTTATGTACAATTGATTCCCGAATTTACAGAGTTTTCATATCAAAGATTAATTATTCATTACTTTTCTCCGTCACCTCCTCTTCATCCGTCCCCTCATCAAAGTTACACTCTGTTTGATCTGTGGGCTCAAAGTTAGAGACAGTGCTGTTCATAGCCTCCAGTTTTCCCTTCAATTGGTCCACAATTTTCTTATCCAAAGTTGGGGTTCGGCTGTAAATCCACGCAAATTCTGATTTCAATTATATTTAAACATTAAAACAAAAGTTCAAAACTATTAGAGATGTCCTAAACTACTGACCAAATCTCACGGCTTCTCCCAAATGGTCTGAATTACGACATGTATAGACCAAAGCATATGTCGTGTAATCGGTGTCCAAAACATAGTATATGTTTTTATGGGGCACTTAAGGGGTATTTGCTATTAATTAAGAGGTTTTATATTTAATATTATTAACAATACTTTTATCCATTTGAACAGTCAGATTGGCCGGGTTGCTTGGGTTCTGAATGGCCTGAGCTCTTTGTATGATTATTTCATCAATACTGAAGTTTGAGATAAATATTATAAAAATTAAATTATATTTGATTTAAGAGTACATACGAAGGAATGATAGCTGTATTTACAATTCCAATAGATTTATCAGAATTGAGGGTCAATTCAGAGTGTGAGCATTTAGTTTCATCTTGGAAGACAGCCGGGTATCTCTCTATTTCAAACCATTTTCCGACATACTATTGAAAAGTGTTTTTAATAATACAATAATAATATTGTTTTCAAATAAATTATTTCTTCATAAATAGACTGAAATATGAAATACCTTGGCAACTGTGAAATCCTTGACAAGTTCAATTTTAGGACAAAAGCTCGGTTCCAATCGCACCGATAGGATTGCATTCAACAAAACCAACACAACAAGCGATAACTTAGACATAATTTACAAATGGTTTTCAGTCTTCAATCCTTTACTGAATATCAAACACTAAACTAATATTTTTCGTGAAACACGTCTTTAAATACACTTTGAAAACAAAAAACTTGAATTTGATATCAAATAAAAATCATACTTTCCCTTTGCAATTAAGAAAGACCCTGAACTTGAATTGATTGATGACACTATAATGATATATAAATTGCCCAATTTGAAATTTCAAATTCAAGATAACTTATCATTTATTAAAACTATTTATTAAGTATTTCACAACAAATTTGAAAACAGATACCAAGGGTTTAATTATAATTGAATTTTGAATACCCTTTGTCCTTCAAGTTGTTTGTTATTTTTAGTGCATTTAATAATTTTTAAATATATTTAAGGATTTGTAATTTAAAAACACATCACATCTGAAATTAATAGTTTGAAAAATACCAGAAACAAATAAATTATGCATTCATTTAAATCTAATTAATTTTTAATCTACGACAATCTAGTGAATGACGTGGATGCATTTCAATAAACATTGCTATCAAATGACGAGTAAATTGTTTTTTATATAAACTTTTGTCACAATTCTTAAAATCAACTTATTTTTGAAATCTTTGCCAAAATATTTTAATTTGTTTAATAGTTTCACAAAATTTTGAAAACAACTAAAAGTCAGAAAATATTTATTCATTCAGTTCTCCTTATTCTTCACCAAATTCACAATCAGTTTGATCAGTGGTTTCAAAGTTAGAGACAGTGCTGTTAAGAGCCGATAGTCTGCTCTTTAAGTGATTAACAATTTGTTTGTCCAACGTTTGAGTTCGGCTTAAAATCCATGAAAATTCTGTATTATTTGAAAATAATATTCATTTTTCAAAACCAAAATGTTGTATCAAAAATAGCTACCAATCCTCGTGGGATCGCCTAAATCTGATGACTGTCTACATGAGTAGACCAATGAATAAGTGTTATAATCGGTGTCTAAAATTAGTTTTCGAGACTTCGGCACTAAATATGAACCATAATCAACAGCACTGCCATAATCAAGTGTCATATTAGCAGGGTTGGCTGCTTCTGGCACAGCAGTTCCGTTGACACCAATAACTTCACCAATACTTATAACAAAATAAAATAATTTAATAATAATGAAAATATTTTATTATAAACACAAACACTATAAGTATTGCTGAGTTTAAAAAACCAAGACTTCCGTCGAAATTGAGAGTGTATTCAGCGTTTGAGCATTTGGTCGCGTCTTCAAAGAACATGGGATACCTCTCTATCTCATACCACTTCCCAACATACTATCGAAACAAATGTTTCTCAGTTTGAATTAAAATGACCAATCACAAATTCCTTGCAAAATTAATAGTTTATTATAAGACATCGCATACCTTTTCGGGCTTAAAATCCTTCATAACTTGAACATTAGGACAAACACCAGCCTCTGAACTCACAGTTAGTAATGTATTCAATATAATCAACAATATTAGTGATAGTTTAGACATAATTTCAATTTAGTTTACATCAACTGAGATATGTCTTAAACACTTATATTTTTTAAAGTGTTTACAAATTGAGACAAAATATTAATTCTCCTTATCTTCAATACAATTAAAATAGACCCTGAACCTAAATTAATTGATGGTTTAATACTTCAATACATTTACCTGAATATAAATATCAAGAACAAATTGTATTTAATATGTGATTAAAAACATTTAAATTTCAGTCACTTTTTAAAAAAACAAATAATCATTAAATGCTTAAGTATTTTGTCCTTCAATTGATTTTTTACTTTTAATGCAATCATTTTGCACTCACTTTCTGAGAATTGAATTTTAAAATCAATGAAAACATTGAAATATTTTAAGCCATTTCATCACTGATTCAAATCTTTTTATTTGAATAATTGCTTGTTTACTGAACTATAATACAAATTCTTGTGCAGAATATTCAACGAATTCCTGTCGCAAAGTATTTTTGGTTTGTTTGTGACAAATGAATAAATAATTCTTTGGATTCTTCTGTAGTTTTACTGTTTATACAATACTTTTACTGACAAATCGATGAACTCAGTCGTGTCTACCTTTCCCTTATCTCCCTTCTCTTGCAATTACTAAATAGACTTCAATTAGATTTATTGCTGTAAAAGAGGAGAAGAAATAGTGTTTGAAAATTAATGAAAAATTAGTGATTAGTGGAAATCACAATACAATCAAACCTTTGTTTGTGTTTCTGTTATTTCATTCCTTGTATTCATTTATTTCGTAAATCATGTGATAATTATTTCTTATTTCAATGGTCTCTAAATTAAAAACAAAGCTTTCAATCAATCTTTTCTGCAATCAATTGAGTGACAAATTGCAATATTTCTCAATTGTTTCAAACCTTTTCCTTCTTCAGGAGGTTTTTACACAAGAGTTTATTGATATCCAGTTGTGTTTTACACAGTTCACATTTTTGAACACAAAACACAGGTAAGTATTAAATTCATTGTTAAATACAATGAAAGCTATAAATTATAACTAAAAATAAAGTGAAAATATGAAAGTATAGAATGTTTTTAATCACTCAGGTTATCCCTTTTTTCAATTTTTTACCCTTTCCACCCAACCCTCCTTTGAATCACAGCATAGACTCATATTTTAATAAATCATTTGAGGAAACCGACCGTAAATTCAATTCAATTTTGATTAATTGAAGGCATATTTCAAACAAATACAACATTATATACAATGATATTATAATTTTGTTTTTATTTTTTATACACTTTAATAATGCAAACAATGTTTAGTATTAATTGTATTTGCAATTCAAATAAGAGCTAATATTTCACTCAATTTATGTCAAATAATTTAATTCAAACAACTTTATCATAAAATATATATATAAAATGTTTGACTAAAATAAATATTTAGTAATCATTAATGTTATGAAACCTTTGGTTAATATTGAACTAAAAATTCAAAGTTTTTCATTTATTTCTTCACAAAATGTAATACATTTCAAAAATATTAAAAATAAATTATTTCAAAATTATTTAATTTTGTCAAAACTAAGTGCGAAATAAATATGTTTACAAAAATCACAGCAATTATAAAGTTTTAATCATTAATTTGAAACTTTTGTTTGAAAACAAATTATTATAAAAATAATATTTGAATTAAATTTTCAAATAATTTGATTTTTAAAAGAGACTGACATTGAAATCATTTTTTAAAATTGAAGTTACATTTACTTATGAATGCCTTAATTATCATAAACTCATTAACAATGAGATAATTATTGATTTTTGTGTTCAAAAGAAGTTATTCAGAAAAATATATCTCTATTTTGATTATAATTATCAGTCGTTTCACTGTTTTTAATGAATTAAATAATTTAATAATTTTTTGAATATGTATTAAAATTTGAATAATAATTTCGTGAGTCTATTGTCTGATTTAAAGGGTGTGTGAAATTAGGGGGTTTTATTAATGTAAACCCAAATAAGTATAGACTTCACTGAAATAGTTATTTTCACGACTCGTAATATAAAGACTGAAAAATTCAATTGGCTTTATGTTATATATTATATCTTTTATATCTATCTTTTGGCAAATAAATCAATAATTTTACAATTTTTGTGAAGTTTTTTGTGTGTTTTAAAAGTTTCTGAGCATTTAGTTTATATTCCCGGCAGAGATGTAATCAATGTTTATCTTAAGACTTAAGCGCAAAACTTCAGACATTCATAACTCTCATCAATAATTTGAAACAACTTTTTGTCTTATATTTTAGTCTTAAAAGACATTTAATAATAAGTCTTTTCAGAAAACAAAAGACAAATAAACGACAATTGAATTGAATTTAAGGTTTGTGTCACTAATTGTAATGAATTGTTGCAAACCATTCAATAGAGACTCTAATTATGACTAATAGTGACCAAAACTAGTGTATTATCTGACCATCAGTTTGATTGAGTTCACAAACTTATGACAATAATAATAATAATTTATAAAAAGGTATTAAATTTCAACATTTTATGTGACATGGATTATATTCCCAAAATAAATACGGATATCCAGGAACAGTCTACAGTGTACACTATAATTGATAAAATACAAACAAATGGCAAATTTAAAGGTACCGTACTTAATTAAATGCGGATATTTTTAATCAGGATTACTATTATATTGAATATATTTGAATTATCCCTGATACAAAAGTAAAAATAATTTGTGTGTTTAGAGGAAAATCTAAATTTAAATAATTTTAAAAACTTTTATTTTAAATAATTGTTACAAAAAGACAATTATTTAGTATTGATTGACACAAAGAAAATATAATTTCATCTAAATTTAGATGATTTTAACGATTACTTCAGTTATAAAGAAAAATATTTTTATAATTAATGTTTAAGTTTTTAATATAATATTTATTTTATCGATTGAATAGTTGTTAAGACAAACCAAACCAAACCTTGAAGTAAAAATTTAATTCAAAATATAACGTAATTTAACGTTAATTTCAACAAAAGATAACTTTTATTACATAGACTTGTAAATGGTATTTGATTTTCAAGGTTTTCCCACAAAAACAACCAAAACCTAAGAAACTAAAAGTTTTTGGGCATAAAAATGATTATATGATTCAAGACTTCAATGGTTTGTATGAGAAGTGAAAACTAATCTATGATTTTGTGGTGACTTTCAATGGTTTCTCAATGTTTTTTGCAGTGAATTCATTCAAACCTATTGTGAAAATAGTATTGAATTTTTTCTCCAACTTTTCACTTATAGTCTGAGGAGTGGATGAACAGCACAAGGGAAATGTTGGTTTAATGACCCTTTCCTTTCGGTTATGAAATACTTGTCGTTTCGCTTCTTTAGTTATTTCTTAACTCTAAACCTGAAAACGATTTATGCGTTTCATTAAATTTTTCGGGTTTTTTGGCTTTTGAGTCAATTTTATGTCAAAACAAATTCAATACAAACCTCTGAATGAAGAAAAATATAACAAAAATAATGCTTTGTTTGTGAGGAGAGGGCAGGGAATACATTGTGACCCTCTGGCGCTCAGGCGAACCGGAATTATGCCTTCGGGCGCTCTTCACGCTTCAATGCTTAGCACAGGCAGACTCTCAATGCACTGGAAAGTCGACCGACAGCTCAGCACTAGGTTTTGATAAAAGTCTCAACAAATTGTTATGCAATGAATGGACGGAAGACTGAATGGGAATTAAAAATGACTGAAAAGCAGTGAAAAACAATACAAGTATTGATAGACTATTGGTTTGTGTTGTTATAGAAGTAGTTCTTCATATCATATACTCAACGGTACTGTTGAACCACTGGTGCAACAACTCTTCAGATGTAATCCCAAGTACACACTATTACTCCATATTTATTGTGTAAATGATTCATAAAATGGGATCAAATTTTTTATATTCAAGATTTATAACATAAAAGTGTTTTGTTGTCTAAAGTTATAATAAATTATTTATTTTTCGGATATATTTTCATATTTTTCATCCATCGGTGAGAATGAAAGTCTGAAAACCTTTTCCTCTCAACAAAACTCAACAAAAATATTATCTTTTTATGTATTATATTATATAATAAATTGTTTCTGACATTAGATTTGAAATTTTATGTCACTTTTTCAAAGTTTTCTTTTTTTCCTATCAATAGATAAATACATTACTCAATAGTGAGGGTAAAATTCTTTTATATCCAGTGCTTCACTGACTGACAATCCTTTTCCTATTCTCTCTTCACTGAAATAGAGATTTATTTTTATTTAACATTTCATGAAATTATTTACAACTTTTTGCAATCAATTGTTAAAACATTTATATATTTATAGATATCATCAACAAATCTGATGAACAATGGCTTCACTGATAAAACTTAATCACAAAAAGTTTTTATCAAAGAGTAGTTGGAATATAAGGGGCGGTAATAGCAGACAATCCAACCCTCCTATCAATACCGCCATCAGAAGGAAAGGTAGCGACAGATTCATACATCAAATGTTTGATAAAACCGATTCCGGTCTTCGGCTTAACATCACCGCCAATGACACCAACAGTATCTCAAGCGATGGTTCGGGTGGACAGACATCGCACGACACCAGTAGTCCATTGAACAGAAGTAACGACTCCCGGGGTCTGAGGAAAATGAAGGGAATGTCGTATTCAGTGACAGACTTAAGGGAATTGACGGATAAGAAGGACTTTGATTGGTTGGAAGCGTCCGATGGCTTCCAACAGGAGATTAAGGATAGGAGGCATGAGATGTATATCGCGGAGATTGAAATGGACCACTTCCACCAACTGGGTCCTACACTCAGGTATGTCACCCAGGGCTCAGTCTCACCCTATGTCCTACTTATGCCAAATATCCAATCAATGAGTAATTGTGTCACCAATTGATTGAATCATTAATTATTTGTTTCAATAATTCATTCAAAGTCTCGACTAATGACTAAAAAAGTGTCAAAAATATTACAAAACTTTTAATTATTTCCTAAAAATGAGAGAAAATAACAAAACATTTGAATTAAAATTGATTTGAAATTCAGTAATATTTGGGAAAAATGTTAATCAGTTTTGTGTTGTCTTTCATTTGATCCCTAAATCTTGGATTCATTTACAAGAACTTAAGGAAAGGGTTGTTATCATCGGATGTCCTCTTTGGACACCACTGGCCTCCGAGTCCGCTGTCATATCGCGGACACAACCCGTGAAACAAGTTTTCAAACAATGTGTTGTGATTTTAGATATTTTATAAAATCAATCAATTATTTCATTTAATCCCCTGTTTTGTGAGCCATTAAATACCCCTTAAATTGTGTGCAGAAAACCCCCTTTTATTTGCATTTAATTGAAACCTAATTTCAAATGTTTTTCAAATGACATCAAATTGTTTTGAAATAACTTTTGTCAACATTTAATACATAAATCACGTTATCGTCAAATGACAGGGGGATATATGACAGGGGGTATAATATCAGTAGTAAATACCAGTCACTTGATGTCACAAAGGGTTAACATTACAAATCAATATATCAACAGTCTCACCATGATCATATTTCATTTGACAGCTTCAATATTAGTTTACTTATATTTATAGTTAATTTATTCAGGGTTTCAGTCGATATCTGTTTACTTGTGTTAATGCATTAAAACAGGGGCTAAAAGTGGGTTTGAATTACAAGACGTTATTTGTATTGAAATAATGCTTTAATAATAAAAACATTAAACAGTTTTCACACCTTTTTATTGACAAACAGTTTGTGTTTTAATTAAAACTAAATTTAATCAAACATTTGATTGAATTATGAGTGAAGTGAAGGACAAGACATCACTGGATGTGTCCAATGATCAACAATATGACCACCTTTTGGGTGAAATTGAGTCTTCAGACACCAATGCAGTGGCACTGGTCTTGAGGTCTCTTTAATTGTCTTTCAGTTAATCACTCATTAGTTTAGACAATAATCGGGTCTTAAATAGTGATCAATGACTAACCCATGTCTTAATTGTCTTCTTCCAGAGCCATATACGATGGCGACGAACACCAGAAGTTTATGGAGAGGTTGGAGGCGAGGATCAGAAACCACGACAAAGACATTGAACGGATGTGTAATTGCCATTACCAGGGGTTTGTCGATTGCATACATGAGCTCCTTGTGGTCAGACCTCAGGCACAGCACCTCAAGACTGAGGTGATTGCCATCAACAGTGAACTCCAGAAGTCGAGTGAAAATGTGTTGAGAAAAGCCGAAGAACTGATTAAATACCGACGCGTTGTGTCCAACACATCCATAGCCATAGAACACCTTCAACAGTGTCTACCAGTGCTCGATATGTACGCAAAGCTTGAGTCACAGATGGATGAGAAGCGCTATTATCCGGCGCTCAAGACATTGGAACAGTTGGAGAACACATACTTACCCCGGGTTTCCAAATACCGGTTCGCACAGAGTATGTGCACTAAAATACCGTTAATTAGGGAACAAATCAAATCCGAGTCAATGACTGACTTAAAGGACTTCTTAGAAAATATAAGACAACTGTCCGTTAAAATCGGCGAAATAGCGATGAGAGCCGTCGCTCACCAGCAAAATGTTGAGTCGTTTACTCTTCCTCCCAAAACTGCCGGTGCGACCAATGGTTTCAGTAATAATAATAGCAATAAAAAACATAATCCAAAGCCGAAGAAACGAAGAGCTCCGCCGCCGCCCAACCCTTTCGGCGATGAGATGGACGACACAGAGTCGGCTAACACTGAGTCGGACGCCAATACCGGCAGTGAGGAAGAGCTGAGCGCTACTGATTTGGTTGACTTCTCTCCCGTCTACCGATGCCTTCATATATTCGGTTGTTTGGGCGCCAGAGAACAGTTTGAGACCTATTATAGACAACAGCGCTTACAACAGGCAAAGTTGGCCCTCCAATCACCCATCCATATGAACGAAGCGATAGAGGGCTACCACAGCTACCTGTGCGGAGTCGTCGGCTTTTTTGTGATCGAAGACCACATAATGAACACATCGACCGGTTTAGTAACCAAACCCTATTTGGCCGAAGTCTGGGAGAACGCAATGCAGACAATCATCGCCTCAATGAGAACCCATTCCTCTTATTGCACGGACGGACAGCTTATGCTTAAAATAAAGCGTTTAATAATGTTATTCAGTTATACTCTGCAGAGCTATGGATACAATGTGTCACTCCTTCTGAACCTATTGGTGGAAATGAGGGATCAGTACAACGATATACTTATGAAACAATGGGTGCAAGTCTTCAAAACCATCTTCGATGCCGACAATTACCATCCCATTCAAGTGAACAATCAGTCGGAGTATATAGACGTCATAAATGAGTTTCCTTTCTATGAGAGCGAAGTGGTGTCAGTGGTGTTCACCCAAACCAGCGGTGAATTCCCGAAAAAGTTTCCCTTCTCTTCATTTGTGCCAAAAATCTATAGAGAAGTGAAGCAATACATCGGCGCTTGTCTTAAGTTCAGTGAAGACCTGAATCTAAGCCAAACAGAGATCGAAGATATGGTCCGAAAGTCAACTAACCTTCTGTTGACCCGAACTCTGAGTGAATGTCTGTCTAGTCTTATAAAGAAATCCAATTTAGGATTACTTCCGTTAATTCAGATCACAATTAATACCAATTATTTGGAGAACTCTTCCGTTTATTTGGAAGATTTCATATCAAAAACCATTAACCAGTCGTCACAGGTATGCGTGACGTCACCCAATGGTATCACTCCTACAGCTATTGATTCCACACATTTGGCTCGACTTCAGGGCCGCTCTATGTTTAAGGACATCAGAGCCGACGCCGAGTCTCAGATCTATATTCGTCTCAATCAGAAAATCGATGAGTTCTTAGAGTTGGCTAACTATGACTGGATGTTAGTGGAGAGCCCGGGTATGGCTTCGCCTTATATATCGGATTTGATTGCATTTCTCAAGAGTACGTTTGAGGCGTTTACTAACCTTCCCCTAAAAGTAGCACAAACTGCATGTCTGTCCGCCTGTAAACACATCGCGTCATCACTTCTTAACTTTCTAATGGAGGAAGAGGTCCGGTGTATGTCATGGGGTGTTCTCCAGCAGTTCAATCTGGATCTAATCCAATGTGAACTCTTCGCCAGCAGTGAACCGGTCCGGGAGTTTGAAGAGGGATCACTTCAACTCTGTTTCGCCGAATTGAGACAATTAATGGATTTGTTCACTGAATCTGATTCTTGGAGTAACTATTTTGCAGATTATGGGAAACAGGAGTCAAAGTATTTAAGGGTTAACCCATCGACGGCACTGACACTACTCGAGAAACTAAGGGAAGGGGAGAAGAAGAAGACGATATTCTCGTCGCTGACGAAGAATGAAAGGGAAAAGAAGAACAAAACGGATACTGTCGTCAAAAAACTAAAACAACTCATCGCTAATAACTCAATCAATAATTAAGGGGTTTTTTGGGCGACTTTTTACACCTGTTTTGCAAAACTGTTTACTTTTAGTGAATTTATTACTCAAATAATTGTTTAAATATTTTTCATCGAAAACCAAATAATAATTAATTTATATATAAAACTGTTTTTAATATAAAAAAAGATTTAAATTTTTAATAAATTATGTTTTCTTTTGAAATATAATCAGAACTAAAGTTTTGTTAATTATTTGCCAACTGTCCACTCACTGGTGCCGTTTGTCCTACCGGTGCAATCAGTTGGCGTACAAAAGGATTGGTGTTTGAAAAGCTATAAAATATTTATAATTTGTTTGAATTTGTTATTAAAAGTGAATTTCAAAGCATTTCTCTAATATTTATATTTAAGAAAATGTTCAGCAATGTTATGAGGTTTTAATATGCAATGTCAAGTATTCAACTGGATAACTCATATTAATTGCCACTGAATAGATTCAGATGAAAATACTGTGAATACTGGAAAGTTTTTGCATCTCGTTTGCAATAAGTTTAACCTTGCTTGGTTAGTATTTAGTTATTTTCCAGTATTATATATTCAAGGTTATGTTCAGGGTTAGGAAAGTTTCAAGATTTTGTCTAACCCTTGACTTTATATTTTAATTAATGTTTTAGTATTCAAATGCAAAAAAAAAAGGTTTGAAGTGTAAACGTGTTTTAAATTCAAGTATTTTTTAATTGAATTACAATTTGTTTAATTAAATCACTAATAATTTGTTGACCACTGCAGACATGAATAAAGATATGGCCGAAAAAGACGTTAACAATGGTTCCAATAATTGTGGTAATTATGATAAACAGTCTTTTGATAGACTTTATGACGATTTGGTGAAAGAGATACTCATTTATCTGCCATTTGATGACAAACTAAGACTAAGAGGTGTTTCCAAACAATTCAACGAATGTCTTGAGTATTGCAATGAAAGACAAACCATTATTAGATGTCATTACGACAGCGAAAGTCAAGACTCAATAATTGATAGGCTGTTGAAGTGCCAACGAAAGGAAACAATTGAAGACAAGATCCAAGTCTTGTCCACTATTTTGAAGGCATTTCCAAACATTAAGGCAATTGATATCAAAACTGACAGTAATTTAAGAATTTCTAATCAATTCTTGGATACAATCATAAAATATTGCAATCAATTGAAAGAATTGAAAATTTATATAACTCTAGAACCAGAGTTGACAGCAGAAAATGAAGACGAAGAGGATGAAGACCCAGATCCTATTCCACCCAAAACTATTGAAATGTTTGTAGAAAGGTTTGGAAAAAGTCTTCAAAAGTTTGATACTTTTCCCCATAATTTCAAACATTACTGGCATTTACTTAATAAGTGTTCAAATCTGATATCAATTCCTGAATGTTATCTTGAATTTGAGGATAATTTCAATCCTATCTTTGATTTGCAATGCTTTCCAAAACTTATTGATTTGAAAATCAATTTAGACATCGATTCGCTAGAAATTGATTACAAGAGTTATTTGAGATTACTCTTCAGTCAATTGAAAGGATTATTGTATTTATTCATTGAATTGTGTGAATCCGATGAAGTGATTGATATTCAAACCATATTTGAAACAATTTCTTTAAATTGTTATCATTTAAAGACATTTCGCTTTCATTTCAATGATTCAAATAATGAAATAAAATTGTCGTCAAAACACTTCAATATGTTTTCAGATCTTAGAAAACTTGACATTAATTTCAAGAAAAGTAGTAACGATTACGTGAATATCAGTCCTGAAGACCTTTCCCTTGATTTGTATTGTCTCAAAGATTGCAAACTATTGATTGAATTAAGTATTTCTAATGAATTAATTGATGACAAATGGTTTGAAGACATTCACACTTTTGTCCCGCAATTGAAATCATTGAGTATTAGTACTAAATGTTTATTAACTGACAACACATTGATCTCAATCTCAAGTCTTAAACATTTATCAAATTTATGTCTAATATTTGGAAGAAAATTAAATATTAACTCAAAAATGATTGATTTTGGCTTAAATTCATTGATTATTAATTGCAATCATTTAATAGATATTCACATCAATAGAGAAATTATTATTACAAACAAAACATTGTATTTAATGACTGAGAAAGCCGTAAAATATCCAAAACTAAACTTCAAATACTTTTTTAAATTTTATATGAAATCCTATAGTTTAGACGAAATTTTCCTTATTTATACCAATCCTTTAAATAACATTGATATCAATGGCATAACAAAAGTGGATATTAATAGAAGATATCCCAGGACTTCAAAAGTTATAAATTCTATTAAAAATTGTGAACAAATATTCAAATTAATTGAATCACAATTTGATAACAATTTGATGAATACTGAAGATATGGCTATAATTGAAACCAATAGTTGTAATAACAAACAGTCTTTTAGTAGATTTAATCCTCTTTTGGTTAAAGATATACTGAATTGTCTGCCATTTGTGGATCAATTGAGACTAAGATGTGTTTCAAAACCTTTCAATGAAAGTCTGAAGTTTTGTATTGAAAGACAAACTATTTTGAGATGTGATGACAAAGAAATGGTTAATAAGTTATTGAAATACTATTCAACGGAACCAATGAATGACAGAATCAAAGGATTGGCGACTGTTTTGAAGATATTTCCAAACATTAATGCAATTGATATAAAGAAAGACATTATCATTGATAACATAAATACTAATGAAATATTTGAAACAATTAGAAGTTATTGCAAACAATTAACACATTTTGAATGCGGTATTCATTTACACCAAAAGTTTGAATCAAATGAATCGTTTGAAATGTTTGTCCAAAAGTTTGGTCCAACTCTTAAACATTTATCTATCGCTGAATGGCATTACATTTGGCCTATAATTCATATAAATCCTAATTTGCAATCATTTCGTGGATTTAATATATACTTCAATGAAAGTAATGATAAATATTATGATTATATTTACAAAGAATTTAAAAATTTTCCGAAAGTTATTGATTTGGATATTATTATAAACATTGAATCCTGTGGATGTAGTTATGAAAGACATCTGGATAAAATATTTGCACGATTGAAAGGTTTGAAGTATTTATCTGTTTCTATACATAACTCATCCGAAGATAAAAAAAAGACATTTGAAACTATTTTTGATCAAGTAGTTTTATACTGGTGTAATCATTTAAACACCTTAAAGTTCAATATCCCTGAACAATCAGATTTGAACTTCAAACGCTTTAAAAAGTTGTCGCAATTGAAAGCACTTGACATCAATTATTTGAATGGACTTCGAGTTTATCATAACGAGAGAAATGTGATACCATTTGTTTTGAATGATCTGAGATATTGTGAACAATTCACTGAATTAAGTGTTGAATGTTTAGGCATTGATGACAAATGGTTTGCAAATATTCACAAAATTGTTCCGCTTTTGAAACGTTTGAAAATTAATACAAAGATTACATTAACTGACAAAACATTGCTTTCAATCTCTAAATTGAATCAATTAATTGATGTCAACCTCATATGTGTAGAATCCGAGCACTCATATAAGCACAATATGACTGATCTGGGTATTAATTCATTGATTAATAATTGCAATCAATTATCAATTGTTTATATTAACAGAAGTGTAGATATTTCGGACAAAACATTGCAACTAATGATTGAAAAAGCAGTGAAATATCCAAAACTTTATTTTAAATACAACTTAAAATTTACTGAATTTAATAGATTGAATCAAAACTACTCTGCTCATTTAGAGGACTCATTCCTTATAAACACCATTCCTTTGTTTAACATTGAAATCAATGAAATCACACAAAAAGATGTTTTGAAGAGATTTCCTATAATTTCAAAAGTTTTGAATTTTGTCTAAAATTATAAATACTTTTTTGATTTATTTGACAATTAATTGCTATTTATTTATGACTTAATTATTAAAACATTTAAAAATAATTTAATATTTATTTGAATTAATCTTTTGTTAAACTTTTGATTAAATAAATAAACTTGAAATAAAATTTGAATTAAATATTATTGAAATGAAGTAATATTTGTCTAAATTGTGATTATGTGAACAAATATTAATTAATTTTGTTATAATTTCTCTCAAAATCATTGATAAAAATGAAGAAATTATAAATTTGTGTCAAAATCAGTGAAGTATTTGAAATGAATTTCAGTTTTGAAGTATATTTTACAAATATTTTAATAATTTCTATGCTTTGTATGTTTATTACAGATAAGTCAGTCATTTCAAAATTTGAAATTCAAATGTCAGCCTAATATTTAAAATACAATTTAAATACAATTAAAGTATAATCCTTTGATTAACAATGAAATTGTTTATAAGACTGACATCTGTTTTAAACAAACAAAATATTTTTAATGATTTGTTTTTAATCTTTAAATTTATAAAATTATTTCTGAATTTATTTAAACAATAATTTAAACAATAGTTTAAACAAATGAAATAAATATAAAAAACTATTTTTAAAAATATTATATTTCATTTTATATTCAATTAATTGTAACCTTTTTCCCCTCAAAAACCTATTGTCAATAAAATAGTTGTTAAAATTTCAACAATTTTGTACAAACTTTTAAAATACGAATAAAATATTTGCAAAAATTTTTCAAACGATGAAAATACCAAACATTTCTGACGCTTCAGTCACTGATTGTTGCTTTAAATTTTGAAATAATTTCACAAAACCTTCAGTGACTAAAGCATCGGAAAATGATTGGCATTAAACTTGGTTTCAATTCATCAACACTTTTGAAAACAAAAATAATTAGAAAAATTGTTAAAACATTTTTACGAAACATTCATTCAATCACTTTCTGAACTAAACTCTAATATTAACAGAAATTTTCATAAATCCAATGAATTGTTTCACAATATAAGCACAAAAATAGAGATAATATACTGTAAGTTATTCACAGAATATTCTGTATAAAAATGAATATTCATTCGGAAATGAGTGGAAAATTGTTTTGTTTTTTTGACATCAAAATGTCAATTAAGGGCTAAACCAATAGATGAGAGGACAGACTGTTTCCAGTTTGCAATATTGACCACCACTGAAGACAATAAGCAAATTGATGTGATATATACAGTAACACAATATCCAGTTTTGACACATTGTATGACAAGAGTCAACCAAACCGTGTATTTCTACACTATTTTGTTATTAATGTTATAAAGAGAGCAAACACTCTATTGAGAGAGAAATTCCCACTTTTTATGACTCTATTCCCTGACTCTTCATATTATAATAAATATTTGGTCTGAAAAGAAGGAAGAGTTTGTAATATCTGAACAACTTTTAGATAATTAAAGACAAAAAACTAGTAATAATTGGTATAAATATAATTAGATTAGAGTTATATCCAAAAAGGTTTGCAAACATTACACACAAAACATTGGTTTTTGAATCATATGTTTCCAAAGCAACCAATCATTGAATTAATTATTTAGTTTTGAAATTGGGTCTAATTTTCACCATTTGTTTCTCAGAATGAAAATCAGATTTAATTCAATGAATGTTTGAAAACTCTTTTCACTTTTCAATTGATATCCAAACATAAACTAAACGCTTGTATTAAACACTTCAAGCGCTCATATGTTTTGTAAAACACTTGACTACAGATTCTGTGGCTTTGATGCTAAGGCCAACCAAGTATTTTAATGATCCGGATCAATACAAATCATAGTATTGAGTAAAATAATTGTATATTTTAACAGTAGAACAAATAAATAAATAACCTAGCTCTATTCTTAATGGATTGTACACATAGTAAAGAATATATATTACAAAGCATTGTTTATTCAGGTTTTATGATAGAGACCCTGGTTATTGCAAACACAAGTGAATAGGTATTATATAACACACGTGTAAAACAGGAATTACTCATACATTGAGAACACTATAGCTTATAATTCCCTTAATATATCATGAATTACATAATTTTGAGCTCAAATATCATAAATCAAAAGCATTTATACAAAAACCTGATACTTATATTAATTCTAAATTTTGAATGAAATAATTGTGAAATGACCTTTTTGTGTTTGCCTCAACAGAATATTCTTGGTCTGGAATGTAATTAATGTGAAATCTAATTAAAATGTACACAAAATATAAATTAAAGTGACTTTTAATTAATTTTATTTCTTGGATATTATTCAAACATTTTGTGCAAAGAAATTGAAACAAAAAATTTTAATTAAAGAATAAAATGACAAAAATCTAAGACAATAGGAGACAATAGGCGAGAAAAAAGTGTTTTGTTATCTAAAAATAATCTCATATTTAATATAATTATTTCTCAGAGATCACAATATTTAGGCTTTTCTTTACACAACTCTTTGAGTAAAGTTTTCGCTTCTTTTACACCACTTTTTGCCGCAAATTTCAATAGTTTTCTGACTTCACCTTCAAATTGAAAATATTATATAAAACTAAACAATTGTTTCACAAATATTGAGCAAACATTTGTGAAATACCTTTTTGAACGTCGGTTTTAAAGCCACTCAGATGTCCGGCCGCTAAGTTGTAGGCCGACTGCGGGTGACCATTGTCTGCAGACTTGCGAAACCAGTGAAACGCACCGCTAGTGTTGATCCGGTCCTTAAGTAGTTTGTGTCCCAATACGTGTTGGGCGTTGTGGTCATCCCAGTGATGGGCAAAGAAATGGGTTAAATGGAAGTGGAAGTGATTGAAGTGATAGTAAGTATAATAGACTATAATTACAGCCAATAAAGCACACGATATCTAAAATAATATTTCAATCATTAGTTTTAATGATTTTTAACTTTACATTAAAAAGTCAATTAAATAGGCATTACTTGAATGCCTACTACTAAAGCACTGTCAGGTTTCTTGCGTTTGGCATAAGCTATGCGAGGCTTTTGATCATTAAGTGATTTAGTAGTCAGTGATTCATCGGAAGAGACAGAAGATTTTCTTCGGCGACGAATTCCGGCCATTGTTTTGATGCAAACATTAGACTAAAGACTATTTTAATACCAATTTTGGTTTTGTTTGCAAATTAATGCAAAAAACATGAATTATTAATGAAATATAATGTTTCACTGTTGAGGAGAAAATAGGGGTTTGTTTTGACAGAGGGTTTCCATGCATTCAAGGGATTATTTTCATAATGGGTCGGTCTGTGCACTCAACCTATTATTCTGTTTCATAACTCTCTAACAAATAATACTTTGATTTTTGCAGGTGTGCTGTCCTTTAAACCAAAGGGGGATTTATGGCTTATTTTTGTTTTTCCTCTATATATACAGTATATATACACTCATTATAAGGAATGTTCAATATTTGTAACATAAATGTCATTTCACTTATTATTTTCACGTCAATCATGAAAATAATAAAAATAATTTGAGTAACAATTGTTAATATATTTGAAACCCATTATACCCAACGGGAATATAAATCATTAAATACACACCGACTCCTTGGTTACCCATAGTTTAATGATTGTGCCTGAAGTTAATGCCATCAATAATTAAAAGGGTTTATCGACTAAAAGCTAAAATATATGAAAAACATAGCATTACATGAATTTCATACAACAAACAGCTGAGTCTTTCACACAAATTGGATGTATGTGTGACTCAATTCATTTAGACATACATTCAATACATTGTGAATATTTACTTTTGCCATACATTCCCCTCTAAGGGTGTACTCTTGGATATAAGCCCTAATATACACAATTGTCAGACACTTAAGTGAAGTCGTGTTTTGAGTATTAGACTAAATATTGGATATAATTATATTCAGGGACATTAAACCACTTTAATCAGTATTGACGTTTTTGATGCTATTAATAATTAATTGATACTGAATATAATTTTGTATATTAAATATGTTGATTTCTCTAAGGGATACTCAATTTAGTGGGAAGGTATCAAATGTTGATTAAATTATAGTATTTAATATTTCAACCCTGGGGTTAATTATGGAAATTTTAAAAATCGATAAACACTTGAAATATTGAGTTAATTGAATAAAATACTGGAAAATGAGTTAATCTTTAATTACATTGAATATATTTAATTGACTCAGGTCATTTGCATTGAAATAAAATATTATTTTTATGAGACGATAAAATGTGAATAAAATATGTCATAAAATTTGCAAAAATGCTTTTCAGGTAATATTAGAGTAAATAATGATTTAATCAATATTTTTATGATTAAATAGATAAATATATGTTTAAGTCTACCTGGACAATATTATTTTTTATAATTAACAAGATATACTGTGAATAAAGAAGATATGACTCATTTTATTTGAGTAAAACATCAAAATCTGTGAATCACTACTGATATTGAAATTTATTTTTGAATAATTGCATGATTTAAGCATTTTTTGAGATTTTCTTTACTTTCAAAATCATTGAATGAATAAACGTTTGAGTGCTTTAAGTGTTTTAAAGAATTATCCAAAAGTGATGTCCGTTTCGTATGATTTCAGTGGAAAGGTAGCTCTAATTACGGGCTCGAGTT
>JAQGAT010000914.1:0-20561 GCA_034687845.1 Pantelozetes paolii
AGAGAGAGAGAGAGAGAGAGAGAGAGAGAGAGAGAGAGAGAATCAGATATATATTTTTGAAATAATTATTATTTTATTAAATATAAATAAAGTTTATATTATTTTCAATCATAAATAAAATATAATTCACTTTTCCCTCTGTTGTTATGAAAAATGGTTTACTTGTGTTAAATATTTCATTAGATAATAACAAATCTTCACATTTAACCACTCAAGAGGACCGGATTGAACACCATTTGCATAATAATATCGGAAATGAAAACTTTTAGAGTTCACTACTGGAAAACACTAACAGTTATGCAATGATTTGCATATTTTTAATGATTAAATAAATAATATTTTTATTTTTAATGCATTTTCATCCAAAATCTGCTGTTGTTTAGCATTTGATTTGCATTTTTATAAAACATTTTTTTAATAATATCTGTAATGAAAACATTGAGAAATTGAAATATTTCTTCAATTCAAATATCAAATATAAGGAAAGCTGTGTTTGAAAGTCAAGACTTCAGTTCAAATGCAAAGTTTGGCACAAAAACTAATATTTAATTCACAAATAGTTTTTGAATTCAATTTTGAATTTCATATAAAATTATATGAGTTTTAGAGATATTGAAGAAGTTTTGTCGACATTCAGACATTCAGTCATCAATTACTCGCAAAATATTGAAAAAAATTTAATTAAATTTTGAAACCCCTTTCAATTAAATACTTATTTTGCTAACAGCAAAAACAATCAATTTGAACAATGTCAACTTTTGCCATAAATTATAGCTTATTCATAGTAAAATAACTTTTGAAAATAGACTATAAATGAAGCCTTAAATCAAAAATAAATTATTTAATAAATTCATTGATTTTTTTAGAAATTTAAAGCAAATGTTGAAATAATTTTCAAAAACTACTAATAAATCAAAATTTTAAACTAATCATAGGTTTTGATATAAATATTCCGAATAATAATTAAAAAATGAATTTTTTATTGAATTCATTACAAATATATACAAATCTCAGACCATATAATGTAAAACCCATTAGCACTGGTGGTAAAATAAAGGGACAGTACATTTGCACATGAATTATAGCACAGATATATAATTATAGAGTAATACTAATAGCAATTCATTATTGATGTCTATATAAATGCTATTTTAGTAGACTTTGCACTCAATTATAAGAGCAGTTCATATAAAACATTCAAATGATTGCAAATAAAACTTTCTTTTAGTCTGACTTTTAGGACAAATGGAGACAAGTATTCAATCAATTTATTTGAGTTCAAAAGCAAAGGTCATTGAATGACAACTAAAACTTTTGGCCGGATATCAAACAATACATTAGTTTTTTTCGATGACATTGTGAAAGGATTTTCATTTATTCCCAGAATATTCTGTTCATTCACTTCAACACACAAAAAATAAAAATATTTGTTATTTTCATTGATTTCATTGAAATATTTTACTCTAAATTCAAGGAATTGTATTTCATTTGAAATACAGAAGAAAAATGAAAATATTACTGAAATACCCCTAAAAATCAATATCTCAATGAAGTATTTAAACATCAAATCAAATATTTGAAAATTAGTTTTCAATTTGAAGTCAACTTTCAATACAAACAGAGTTTTAATTAATTAATTGAATTATATTTTAATATTTATTCAGATTTTCTGATGTATTGAAGCGTTAAATACATATAAAAATTGTTTTGAATATTAAATTTACTGTGAATTAGATATGAAATAAATTTCAAGAATCGGTTTTATTTGAAAACTAAATCTAAAACTCAATTATTGTTAAGTCATTGAATTGAAAAAACTTTCTGAAAGTCTTTTAAAATAACTTTCATTTAACACAACAAACAATCGCTTTCTTTAACATCTAATTCAAAGTCAAGTAAAGTATTGCAGAAAAAATAGCAAATATTTTCCTCAAATCTCTAATGTTTTTTGAAATGATCTGAAAAACTACTCTGTATTTAGAGTTCATATCAAATGTCTATCAGTTTTTGTAATTGAATTCAAGAGAAAAATTAGTCAATTTCTGGAAAACTATTGAAAGTGTTTCCCAAAATATAAGTGAAACCAAAATAAAGCAAAAGTCTCTTATATGTGAAATACAGATGGAAAGGGAATGGAAAGGATTGTAAAGGAATGGTGTTTTGCTTTTAGTTTATTGAAGCGTTGTTTTCATATACAGTAAGAGTCAATGAAATCAAATTAGATTTGAGCCTAAAACCACTATTTCGTGAAATAACTTTAACACACAATTGAATAACACGTTTAGATGACAATAAAAAGTAACTGAAGATAACATGAAAAACAAAACAAACTTAATATAAAAATGTATTAAAACTTTTGCCAAAAATATAAAATTGAATGAAAATCGCTTTCAATTAAATCATTTCAACAAAAATACATCTTAAGTGACAAATAACCCCCTGAAAGGGTTATTACTTATAAAAATTATGCGCAAAAAAGCATAAAAGATTTTATGACCCTTAAAACTTTAGACCAAATTTAGTGTTCAAACCCCTTAAACAGTATCGCATATTATATATTGAAAATTATTGTTCACTTCTGTGAACTCATAGTAATTATAGTTTGAATTAATTCAATAAATAAATTATTTTCATTTAAACATACTTTTCCAAAGACTTAATGATTTTGTGAGTCATTAATAAAATGCAATTCATTTGAAGAAAAGGCACTCAATTTGATAATACCTTAATGTTTTCTCTCGTGTTATATATATTTCACAATCAATTTAATCTGATTTTTATGTAAATCACAAACAAATTGATTCAAAACTTTTTGGGGATTTTATATTCAAAATATTTAAATATTTATCATTTAATGAGATTTACTTTTTAAGCATTAATTTCTTACCCCTTTTGAAGAGTAGTTTTGAAAACTTTAATGTTTGAAGATTTTCATTCACTTTTGTGTTGATATTTTGGTTCAAATCTTGATCTGCTGTACAATTAGTGATACAAATACTTAAGACAAAGCATTGAAGTGAAAATTGTATTATATTTTGACGATTAAGTGAAAGAAATTGTTTGCAAAATGAATGAATGCAAACGAAAATTGTGTTTTCATTGCTTTCAATACGACTTCCCATTTGTATAGACTTTTGTTTTGTTAATGATTTCTAAGTGTTTACTGAAGAATAACTCTTTTGTTTAGCTATAAGTGCTGTTAAAAGTAAAATCAAATCATTACTAAATATAGATTAAAATCAATGAAAAACTTTTTACTTTACCTGAAGTTTCAACGAAATTGTGATTAATTGAAGTCTGGATTAAAAAATTGATTGATTTTTATACAAAAAGCAAATGAAAAGAAAATGGGTTTTAAATTTTCAGGCAATGAATATCAAGTGAAAAGTTTAAGGCTTTTAGAAACACACGAAACAAATGAATTGATTTCGTGACAGACATAGACTACCACTGTTAAGCACTGGTAGATTGCGATGGAATAGTAGTTATCGGGACTTACAGACTATAATGAGAATTGAAAAACAGTTTGCACTGAATATTAGTCTCAGAATAAATGCCAAATCAAATGAAAACCCAATTTTTCATTAGTGAAAGTGAGAGGTAATGACTGGAGTGCGCCGGCATCTGATCCGACTGTTCACTCTTTATACCCAGTGCTCTATTGCCAACACAATTGGTCTACAGTGAGGGCTAAATGTTGGCGCAGAGAGCATGCGATACAAGGGTTTAGAAGTTTTTTTGCTTCAGAGTTGAGACAACATTTCAGTAGTGAATGAAATCACAGAATATTCTGATTGCGATTCTGAACCACATTTGCAAACAATGTTTTCAAAACTACATTTTTTGATGTTTTATTACTCATTAAATATTTAATTTAATTCAATTTTCAAAATGAAAAAACCCTTTAATTTACAATTAAATTAAGGGATTTAGAAATTAATGGTTAAGAGAATCGCATAAAAATGAAAAAAATATTTGAATTTTCTTTACAAATAATATATTATTTATGAAATCGTTTTGAATCTCAAAGAAATATCTTTCTTTAAATAAAATTATAATTTTTGATTTGAAGTTTACAATAAATATCACAAACCTTTGATTCAATTTAATCTTTAATCGCATAATAATATTGAAAATCAATACTATATTGAATGCAATGGTTTTGTAATTCAAAATAATTTAATGATTTTCTGATTCAAAAAAAATATTAATTTAATTCATTGATTACATAATCAATAATAAGAATCATGAAAAAATCCATTTTTTCATTCAATTAATAATTTTTGAATTGCAAAACATATTAAATTGTTTTACTAATCACTACTTTATGCATAAAAATTAATGAGTGCCTTG
Organism: Pantelozetes paolii; assembly: GCA_034687845.1. NCBI lineage: Eukaryota > Metazoa > Arthropoda > Arachnida > Sarcoptiformes > Oribellidae > Pantelozetes > Pantelozetes paolii. The sequence continues at coordinate 4,354 of JAQGAT010000914.1, forward strand.
ATAAAACAAATATACTGTACAATGAAACAATTAATCATAAAATTTGTTGAAAATGTTATTGCATTCACAAAAGTATAAATATTTCACTGAATGTTAACATCAAATGAGTTATAATTAATATTTAGTGATATAATACTGTAGTAATGAATATAAAAGTATTATTAAATATTTCTCATGATTAAAGACCGAAATATTTCTAGTATATGCTCCGGTTATTACCGGTAGTATTAAGACAAATGACGTTTTCAGGAATTTAATGAATATTCTTGTGATGAATGTTATCATAAATATTCCTATTCTTATGTTTCTCATTGTTTAATCATTACTGTGTACGCAAGCACTTGATATGATAATAGGAATTGTATTGAAAAGATTTCTAATTTTAAAATCAATTGCAAAAGAGTAAATGGATTGACATTTCTCAAATTATATGTAAAATATGTGTGTTTAAGGGTTGTTACGAAGTATAGTGTGTTTAAGAACATTTAAAAATATAACTTCATCGGTTTATTTCTGCAAGAGTCAAATACTACAACAAAAATGTATTTTTTAATTAAGGATTTAATATGTATTCAAATATATTCATAACTGTTTTATACGATATAAAAATCAATTGAATTTAAATAGAGTTTGAGTGAAGAATCAGTTGATCATTGATTTCATTTGTCATAATTTCCCTGATTATTCAAAATTTAAATTAAATGTATTTTTAGACTAAATATTAAACACGAAAAGCATTTACATTGAATCTATTGTCGTATTTTTTTAATAACTCAGTTATCAATCAATTCTCCTCTGAATAAATAAATTTCAATTTCCGGCAAAACGATTGCAAAACTTGATGACAGCTCTCATGTCTAAGAAATGTCTAAAAACTAATATTTAGTGAAAAAAAACCATTAAACGAGTTATCGATAAATGCAATTCATTTCCCATTGAATATCATATTTAAGTCAAGTTTATATTAATAGCAAATCTGTAAACACTTTTGACAACAAGAGAAACATATTTTTATCATTTTATACTGATTTTCAAATATATTTATCATTTTTTATGATAACAAAAAATTGTTACAAAAATATGTCAATAGTTTTGATCTTCTATTCAATTATTTTTATCAAAAATACACAAAATTCCAAAAATAAACATAACTTTTGGTATAAATGTTAAAAATTTTGTTTTCATCACAAATCCTGCAATCAATTATAGATCATTCGATAAGAGAACTTCCCAGGTATATGTACATATTTCAGGGGGATTTTATTTATTTTATCATTTGTCACTCATAAAAATAGGTGAACATTGATATTAAATCATTTATTTGCTGATAATTAGTTAATTTTCAACATTTAAATAGTTTTATTAAAATTAAACGAATTATTAAACACAGTGACTAATATGATCCCTCACCTAAATCCCTGGTCAAATTTACAAATCATAAATTAGGATACCTTTTAACTAAATTGCATTTTTATCACCTGTTTATCATTTAAATCTACTGTAATTTCAGGTTTGATATTCAGATTCAATCCTTTGATGAAAAACATAATTAATTTTACATTTGATTATTGAAAGCTTTAAAAATATTAATTGTATTTCAATTACATTTTATATTAATTAATGAAAAACAAGATTACAATTGATTAGACGAGGGTCAGTTCATGACAATTCAGAAATTAATCGTTTTTATCAAAAAGTATTATTAATAATAAATAAATAATAAATAAAATATTTAAATGCATTTTATTTAAAATTTAGTTTAATCTGATGTTTAGCACCTGATTTAGTCACTGTATTAAAGTAAAGGATTGAGTGAACAATCCATTTATTATTTTTGTATAAAATATTTTTATTTAAGCAAAAAAAATAATCATTTAATCAATTCATTAAAAACATTAATAAAATTCATTTGAAAATAAAGGCTTGAATTTAATCCTCATTTGTAATGATTTGTTTGAATGACTGTAATTATAATTACAGACATTTATCTCATAAAAATCATTACAAAATATATTTATAACTAATTATATAATTGTTTGCATTAATGGACAAATTTATTGCCTTTTGATTGCAATTAATGTCATTTTTCTAATATTATTGAACACAATATGACAGCGAATATGATTTTATATGATTTTAATTGAATTGAAATAAATATTAATTTGAATTTCAGCCAAAAAACGAGTGATTTATTCAATCATTAGTAAAATATTTTCATTTATAATCTTTATTAAACGATATCTCGTGTTTTGATTCAATACTTAATTTGAAGGATAAATTGAATATACAGGTATAATACTAATTGAAATTATACTGGTACACTATTGATACATAATTGTTGCCAGACACAATCCCTAATATTTAATTATTATTTTTATCAATAATTTTCAAATATGTTGAATACATTTTTACATATTGTTAACTTAGATTATTTAACAGTAATCAGATGTCTACGGTATCTCCCTATGCTATTAGAACTAAGCCAGTACCTAAATAAATAAATTGTACTAGTTTAATTCTAATGAGTACGAGAAGCATAGAAAAATATTTTCTGCCTATGATATTGAAAGTCATCCAATATATACAGTATATTAGAATTTTGATAGTTCACCATGATCCCTTATCTCGTTGTAAATATCCTGGTTGTTAAGATAGGTGTTAAAATCAATCTGACTAAATCATATTTAACTATCCCAAATAAGCCAGGAACAATGTCCATTGAATTTAATAAATATAAAAATCATAAATATTTTGATTCAAATAATCAATTGTTTATTCAATGAATTATTGACTCATTTGTGGCACAAAATAATATTTGTTTTATTGATTAGACTTTAATTATAACTCAATTCTCGATCAAATCTATTGCAGATCTGAAACCGATTGGACTCTCCGTCAGGTATTTCACGATTCATTACAGGACATAGTTTTGATGAAAAGTTTTTTCGTACTCTTTTGATACAAATTATACAAAAGTTATCAATAATTCAATCAATAATTTCAAAGCAATTAAAACAAACCTTCCGTTTGAATGGCTCATGAAATTGACGTCAATTCGTCTAATTTTGATCCCGGGTTTCTTAATCATATACATTGGGTTCAACTGATCGATACCACTAAAAGACCAAAATAACTCTGCACTCAATACAAGTCCCAAGTCTTTCGGATATGTCAAGAGATAAGTGTATCTCTGCTTAGGTTTAAACCGATTCAACATTTGCGCCAATTTTACCCCTAATTTGTCTCTTTTCTCGCCAAACAGTGATATCTTTATACTTCCGGTCGTAAGAGTGCTGTTCTCTGAGGTATATACCTATCGGTGAGACAACAAAAGTGATCTTTAAGTGAAATCTAATCTAAGAATGAGTGAAACAATACCACAATTTGGTAGTGATATAAACAAAAGGGAAATAAATCACTCGTTTGGATGAATAACTGTCTACTTGTCTGGTCGTCTACCCTATCCTCCGGTCCGTTATGGTCGGGATAATCCCAGTAATTCAGGTCTAAGTTCAATGGTTTGCACTTTCCGTCATCCGGTCCACAGTCAGCGCACTCGCCTTCAGAAAACTTTTCGTAACTCTCGCACTGGTATGCAATCAATTGGCATGTATTGAATAGCGAGGGTTCAGATATCGGTAGTACTGTAGCTCTTCTGTGGTTACAGTTGACTGTGTCTACAATTCCTGTAAAAGTATTAATACAGTAATATCGATAAATAAGACATACCTTTCCTCTTCTAATGCAAAATATTAAAATTGTTTACAAACCTTCGGCCCCTTTAAGTAAAAAGTTTGAGACGCCTCGAGTCAGTTCACACCCAATCTGTTTGAGACCATTGTTTGGGTAGAAATCAAAGTGTCCTAAAGTGGCCTCAATTCCAAACCCTTTCAAATGTTAAATGCTCTTAAATCACATGTAATATATGACAAAATACCGTACCCTCAGACATAACTGTGCCCGAGTCTGTGTGTACGATAATAACCAGATCTGCATCTCCTCTATCTAAGCGTAGGTCTGCCTCATCCGTTTGAAATGCAGGTCCGGCCGGATCTAAGCCTAATATTTTGGCAATCTTTGGGTAATCAAACTTAGCGCCGGCATAACCAGCTATATGTGCGCCCAAACTATGGCCAATCAGTTCCATATCTGCGGGACTGGCATTCGTCACATTACCCAACCGTTCAATAAAGTGGGCTATCATTGCTCCCACTATACGAGTGTTGGCCACTGCAAGCAAATAGTTGGTCACTCGCGAGCCCTTTGACCTATCAGTCAATTATTTGAGTATAACTGTAATCTCAATACCATTACATACCAGTCCACACAAAACACATTGTAATTACACGACCGCCTGAGTATGTAATCCTTCATATCCTGAAACAAAGTTTACAATAAAAGCAATGATAACATTCACTCAAGTGATGGCACAAGACATACACCCATCCAATACATGTCGTCATAATAGTCACGAAAGCCATGAATAATAAACTTTGTTTTCTTTCGCGGATCAAACGGTGACTTCACTATCGACTCGTCCTCTGGTTTGTAGCTGAAGAGGATAGGCCTGTATTTGTTATCACAGGTAAACAGATTGAACTGCAAATCAATGGCTGTGGGACTCATCGGTGACAGAGAGAGGGGTCGGTCGATAATATTGAGATAATCATTGCTCGCATAACAACCCAAGTCTTCGTAACAAACGGTTTGCAAATCTATTGTCAAATAAATTGATTTCAATTCAAATCCATTATTAATAAAATCATTTTACGAACTATTCCTTATGGGTAGAGCTCGGGCTAGAGTGGACAGAAGATCAAAAGGCCAGGTCATGTGTTCAGTTATTCTTGATGTTTGATTACTCTTTTGTTGAAACATACCCTGAATACTGTCCACCACTGACAGGTTCTGTATGTTATTCATCACTTCATTGAGTTTGAGTTTTGGGACTCCTATCCAAACCATCGATTCATTTGAAGTGTTATTTAAATTATTGTCAATATTTGTGACATTTTTATTGATTACAACTTTTTCATCACATCCTATGCTCGCAATCAAAGCAAACCATATTGTTATCAAATAATTGTCTTTGAAATACATTTTTAAAATTTAAAAAATGAAATTCTTGTGCAAAATAGGGTCAAAAATGTTTGAACAAAATTAACCCTTATTTTCAATACTTTGAATAAAAAAATACATTCAACCCCTCATTAAACTTTAAAATGTTTCCGTTTGTGTAAAAATATTATCACCTATCACAATTTGAATTAGTTTAAGGGTTTTTGTGGTAAATTAGACTAAAGTCAATGAAATATGTTTACAATTTGTTAATAAATTTTATTACTTTCATCTGTTGTTAATTAATTAATTAGAGAAAAGGTTATTCAACTTTAAATAAAAATGACATTTAATGTTGTATTCAATTAACGACTAATTAAACGATTTATTAATTTAACAATTGTTTGAACACTCGTCTAAACAATTGTCTAAACAATTGTCTAAACACTCGTCTGAAGTCTGAATAATGAAAACACAAATTGTGAAAATCTCAACAAAACTTTAGTTATGTTTCAATGATTTCATAACTAATTTAAAGTTCAGTGAAATCCAGACTAAAAACTAAATCAAGATTTTATTGTTTTTTCTTTTGTTTGACTGAAGGAAATCACATTATCCACACAAAAGGAGATATCAGTGAGAATTCACGCTATAATTATAATTCACTCAATATTTTAGTTATTATTGAAATGAAAAGACTTTTTAATAAAAATCGCTTCAAATATATAATACAATTGAAAACAATTTAATATTATTTTCATCAGAGCTTCAAATTTTTACATCACTTTTACTTTAAATCATTTTCTTGTCATTTGTACTCAAATTCTGATTAAATAAGAAATTATGAAAATATTTTACAATATTTTGATTTTGATATCATTTCTAGCTTTTAGTCGCACAGAGAGACGAATATCTCACGAGGAATGGCAAAGAATAAGGTTTGGTGGTATGGCTATGGTTCCAAATCAGTGGGCGTACAACCCCATTGCCTCAGCCATGGAACCGGTGCAAGTGGTTGAACAACCATACTCTGGTCAAACTAACACTGGTGCTATGAATCCAAACTATGAGACAGCTATTCAATCTGTTGACGTGGATAGAAATAATCTAGTGCTGGTCAATGATCAGGGATCTATTAAAATGGTCAAAGCGAGTCAATTGCCTACCATCAACAAGCATGGCATGGCTATGACCACACCTGCGCCTAACACTGTCCTACAGATGCCTTTAGAACAGTATTTATCAAAAGGTTTGAAATATTTTATAATTTCTTATAAAATAATTATTTTTTTAAACATTAGATTCAAATACAAATCCAACCAAAGGTCCGATTGAATACCTAAACCATGACTACAATAAAGGTCTTCCCCTAACGTATGCTTCCGGCGGTAAATCAGGTGAAAGGCATAATGTTGTCTATCACTCGGAAAACCCCTGTCGTATAACATCAGAAACTCAGCCAATTTATATCCCGGCATCGACTGTGAACACTGAGACAAATGACAAGAAAATGGTGCGAATTATTATTGAAATGCCTGCGAGTATGACCCGGAATATTGATGAAGCGAGTCGTTATGCGGCCACCCAGGTCAAGAGGTTAAAGCTTATCAATGAGTCTAATAATGAGGACATTAAAGCTAAACCCAAACGAAAGGTAAAGAAAAACATTAAACAAATCATCAAAAAAGTTGTTCAAATGGAAGAAGACAGTGCAGATCCAGACACCGAAGCTACCGGTGCTGAAGATATTGAGAACATTGACGCAGAAATAATAGAGGAGTCCAAACAAAAGCCAGAAATAGATGAAAACAATGACAAAGAATATGTATTACTCCGAAAGAGTGGTAGACTTAGAAGAATAAGTGGACAAAGACCTCAGAAAAACTTGAAATCTATTGATAAATATAAGAAAGTTATTAAAGTGTTTGAGAATTGAATGAATCGTGTGTTCAGTTGACTATGACTTTCATTTCAGAAACAATTATATTCAATGAAAATCATTTGAAAACGATTTTAATATTCATTATATTTAAAAATATTTTGTGTGAGAAATGTAGTTTTGTTTTCTTCAAACACTTCAATGACTTCAAGATATGATATAAAAAACTTTTTTTATTAATTACTAAAACTTTATTTTTTTCAAACAAAATGTTTTATTAGTTTTCAATACACAATAATTACACCCAATTTGTGCACCGATGCCACAGATTATGAATAATATAATAATAAAATCATTCATTAAATCATTAAATACTTAAAAAAGTCTTTCAATTACTTTATATTCATAACAATTACAGTCAAAAGTCTTTTTATTACTTCAAATCCTTTAAACCAATGAATACTTTTGTAACAATAAAACTTTTACATAATGTAGTCATACCTTTCCACAGGTTAGTGAGCTCTCATAATGGGAACAGTATATCATTCCCTCTGTCAATCAGTTGATAATTGGATTGAAGTTATATCACAGAAATTCACATCAGTTTTACAATTGAAATGAATTTCAAGGTTTTAAACAAAATATTTTTTTATTTGAACTTAAATTCAATTCAATTATGAAAACACTCATTAAATACATATTTTTGTTAACATTTTATATTAGGTGTGAAAGTGATGACAGTTTTAATGAAATCGATAACTTTATTAACTCTAACTTCAAGGTTCCTACCGGTGCTCAACGTATCAATTGTAGACAAAACGGTTGTATTGGATCTCAGTTTTCGTTACCACATATGAAGTTTTATGAGGTCTGGAAGGAAGACAATGAATCATATGATTTGGAAACAACAACCAATTCTCCTCATTGGCCGAACCCACCGGCCATTTGGGGAGAGACAGCAGTGGGTCAGCAGAAACTGTCAAAACAGGACAAACCATCAGTTAATACCCCCATAAAAGGACCCATAATCACAAAACTGAATAAAATTATTGATGTTCTTAAACCTACCGGTGCTGTCAAGAGTGAGGATTGGCTTAACTCTGGTTCTAATCGAGTGTCACATAAACTTAAACCACATTCACGTAATGATAATTCAGATGTTTATTATGAATACGAAATCAAACCCAAACCACAAAATAATTTGAATCACATGAGAAGAAAAGTGATTATAAGACAAAACGATGGCAACGATGGTAGACATGAACTGTTGGTCAGAAAGAAGCAGAAAAAGCCTACAATTATTATCGAAGAAGTTCCTGAAGAAGAAGAAGAAGAAGCAAAAGATGAGGTCATTTATGAGGTCGTGAAGAAACCAAAGGCAAAAACTATCTTCATTGAAGAGGAAGGCAATGAAGATGTGGTGAGAAATGAAGAACCAAAGCGACTGAAAATGATGGCACAGAACAAAGTCTATCGAAAACAAGAAATACCAAAAACTATTTTAATTAAAGCAAAAGACATAACATTTGATGAAAATGAAGACGAAATGAGTGGTCAAACCACTACAAGAAGTACAACAACAGTGAGGCCTAAGAAGAAAAGAATTAAACAGAAAAAGACGTTTAGAGCGGATAAGGATGACTCGGAAGATGACAGTGATTATGATATTATTGAAGAGTACGAGGACAAGGAGGCCTGGGGTTCAGCTTCGCCGCAGACAAGGGTTCAACTAAACAGAAACAAAAAACAAAAGTTATTAAACCCATTATCTATGCTTCGGAGGCTCAGACCTGCAAACAGGCCATCAAACCACCCTCATTACAACCCACACCACAATCAACACCAAACCACAACCCATATGATTCCAGGGGGTACTTTCAGAATGAGGTTTTACATGGATGGGCCCCACAGTAACAAAGATGTCGATGAATATGATTATTGAGTGCATTCATCATTTGATCCTTTGTCTGACAAAAGGGGCGATAAATATATTTTAACTAATGTTACCTGTTTTCACACAATCTTATAGTTTGTTTCAAAAAGGGGTACAAAAAGCATGATTTCACTGAAAATGAATTCATTTATATAGCGATTGAAACAGACTTTTGATTAACTTATGTCTCATTAAGTCTGTTATCGAAGTGTAAATAAAAACTAATTATTATTTGAAGAAAATGTTTAAAAATTATTCAAATTTTACACAAACTCTGATAAAAACAAAGATAAGAATTGAAATTATTTTTAATATGTTTTTTGGCTTTAATTACAACCCATTTGTGTAATTAGTCTTTAAGACAAAGTCATTATTTATCATAACTTTGATAAATACTGAATAATGCAGTTTTCACTTTACCCAGATTATGAAGAGTTGTTTTTTATTAATCAATAATTAATTTAAATTCAAAACCGCCGATTCAATACTCGGTATACCTGGCCTTAAGTCACATTTTGTAGTTACTGTATTTCAGACTTTTATAACAATGTAATAAATAATTATAACTTTTTATTAAAAATCAATTTTAAGTCAATTATCCAATTAATAACATTAATATACAGTATGTACAGTATGCGTGCAATGCAAGTCAGGGTCAATTTATTTCTGGTCTATTAATTCACTTTAAAACTAAATTTTAATCAAATTCTCAGAATAAAATTTAAAATAAATTTAATTTATACAGATCAAAATTTTAATATATTTTACAATACCTAGGTTACTTATGAGATTTAATATTTGTTTCGGGTGATATTAGGTGTATATAATTTGATTAAGAATGAATAAGATTTAGTTAATTAACTATAAATGTATTGAAAACAATGTAAATTGAATGACAAACTAAAGAGATCTCTGATATATAGAGTTAACATTTTTTCAAATACTGTTTAATCGATAAGTTTTGACAAATACTGTATATTATTAACAATAGTTTTATTAATATTTTCATTGAATTTTAGATTTTTATTAAAATAACTAAACTATTGTTTGAATGACAAGAAATCAATTTAAAAAATACTTTGTTATGATTTGAATAAAACTTTTCCTTTCATTAAAAATCAATAATAAGTTTTGGTTTAAAATTTATTTTCATAATTCATGCAAAAAGTCTTCAAATATTTTATTATTATTGTAATTATTTGTTACAAAACTTTGTCTCAATTTTTATGAAAACACAATTGAAATTTGAATGACATTTGAATAAAATAATTGCAAAAATGTTAAACAATTCCCAAATTATTTTAAGATCTCTTTTCAGCAAAACTTTTCTTATTTTTACCCCTTTTTCTCGCACTCAAGTCAAACTCATTGGTGATCTCTCAAGCAATGAGTGAAACAATTTTTAGTTCAATAGTTATATCAAAAGTTTGAATACTTTTAATAACAAAAAACAACTGACATATCGTTTATGTAATTTCCGATAGTCTTTAGTCTTTACAGAAAATAATTGTTAAATAATTTTCGCCAAATTTTCTTTTATTAACAAAACATTTAAACAAAAACAACAAAAATTTGCAAATTTGTTGAGAAAAACCTTTTCTTGTAATTTCAAGGCAATACTATTATAATTACAATCAATTACTGTCTCACTTCTGGGTATATAAACTTCAGGACTAACGGCAAACAAATCAATACTTTTTTCACTTTCATTCAAGTATTCAAAAAAGTCTAACATTTATTGAAAATAAAGTGAAATATCGATTGAATTATGAATTTATTTCGTTTGTCAGCACTTTGTCTGATAGTTATACTATCTATTGGTATAACCGGTGTATTGTCTGGATATAAATGTGAGCCGAAGATCATCTATAAGTACAAGAAAGTGCCGGTGCCTGTTCCCTACCCTGTCATCCAGAAGGTTCCGGTTTATAAAGAAATCAGAGTCCCGGTTAAGATTCCTGTAAAAGTTCCAGTTCCTATTAAGATTGAAGTGCCTGTAAAGAAAGAGTATGGCGGCGGAGGCGGTGGTGGTGGTGGCGGTGATGAAGGAGGTTATGGTGGCGGACATATGGGAGGTGGAGGTGGTTATGGGGGTGGTGGAGGAGGAGGCGGTGGTTATGAAGATAGCCATGGTGGCTTTGGAGGAGACTTCGGCGGTGGAAAGAAGTACGGAGACGACGATGAATATTAGTTATTATTAATGTCAACGAAATAATCAATTTTTATATAAAATGATTTCACAATTGAAATAATTTCCTAAATATTTGAGGCATTTATTGAATTCACTTCTATTTTGAGACAATTTTTATTCAAAAAATTACTTTTTATTTATTCAAAAACATTTCAAAAACTTTTGTATCATTTCATTAATATTTATAATAAAATTCAAAATTTAATTCAATTTTTTATAAAATCCTTATTTTATTATTAATTTTAATCTAATTCTAGAAAATGACAACAAATTTGATGATAAATAAAATACCTGTAAATTGCATCAATGTTATCTCAATTCAGATTATTTGATGGAATATTTCTGAGAATAAAAATTATAAATTTTTATAAATGAAATTATGTATTAAAAATACAGTAATAGTGAATACGATAAAAATTTTACAAAAGATTTTGTGCAATAAATAATAACCAAGATCAAAATTCAACAAAACACACATTATTTGTCACTTAAATTCAAGTCTTGAACAATATTTCTCCCAAATTTAATCAAAGTCTCCATAAAGTGTATTAAAAGTATATTTTTATTCATTAATTGAATGAATTTGAATAGAAGTCGTTGTTTCGAATTTCAGCTGATCTAGATAATTAGTGATAATTTATGATTATCTGCACAATTAGACTTCAATTGAACTCTTGTCTACCGATTAAGGCTATGAAAATAGTAATTAAGTTATTGTTTTGAAATATTATGCAAAGAATCAAACTTTTAAACCAATTTTTATGAGTCAATAAATACTAAATGCAATTATAATCCGAATAATTTTTGTGAACCCTTTTAACAAAACACTTCATATGAATGTATGAATGGTTTGTAAAAATGAATTTTCAATACTTAACCTGAATTTGAGGTGAAATTAGTGGAAAATAATCACAAAATGAATTCAATTATTAGTTAAATGAAAGTCAAAACAGAAAATATATATTAATTTTTAAAATATTGATTAAATTGTTATCAAAAATGTTATCAAATATTTTGAGTCTTGTTTTAAACATTTATTTGTTAATCAATGGACAATTGGTTTTTGTTGTGGCACCGGGTGGTCAGACACAGTCGTGTACACCAAGAGTTATTCAGATTCCGTGCTCTCAACCACAACAACCTCCGCCTCCTCCTCCAAGGCCTCAGCCAAGGAAGGTATGGGTAGTGTCGGCACCGGCACCCATACAACCGCCTCCAGTAGTGAGACCACCACCACCACCACCACAACCCAGACCTCCCGCTCCACAAAAAGTATGGTTAGTTCCTGTACCTCAACCATCACTTCCAGTGCCCGCACCTAAACAACAACCACAACCTATTCCAATACCCATTCCTGTGCCCTCACCTAAACAACAGCCTCAAGTGATACAATGGTCAGAGCCTGTAGACTCTTATTCTCAACCATCACAACCAACTCGAGGGAACGACGTTTGGGTTATAGACGAACCCCGACCACAAATACCTGCTCCACCGCCTCAGGTGTGGCCAGTTATGCAGGAATGGTAACAAAATCAGTGATTTATTTGTTAAGTATTTGTTAATTTAATTAATGAATAGTTTTGTCATTTGTTTGACAATAAAATCGTATTTATTATCAAATCATTTGATTTTCATTTGAAATGCTATCAAAATATTATTCAATTGAATGACTAATAAATATACTTATCATTTAATACCTGTCCCAATAACTCAATTAACCCCCTTATTCCTTATCAAAAAACCGTTGGCATCATTACAGCACCTGTAGGTCTACACACATAAGGATATGAAAGCACAGAATCATATAATCGTATTTCAATGCCAATCAATAACTTATAAATTAAATCGTCTTATGATTGAAAAATAATTGCAATTTGTTTGAGAGAGAAAACGAGTCAAACCCCTGAACAGCGAAAATGTTTAAAATAACCCTTTTCTTAGTCATCTGTTGTTCCGTTGCTTTCGGACAACTAATTATCGATGAAAACGATGAGTTTGGGAAAAAACTGATCGCAAAAATGATGAGTGCTATCAATGTCCACGAGATATCACATCACGAGAAACTGGAGTTCGTCACTGTTGTCAGCACTTTAGGCAGTGATGGAAAATTCGTGGCCTACCTGGCCCTTAAAAATGCTAACGGTGTAAGTGTTTAAACATTGTTTTACGCTTTTATATATTGTATTAATTGATTTCAATTATATTCAGAAACAATTTTCGTGCACTTGTGAACTGCTAGAACACGGAACAGACAACTACGAGGTCGGGCGTGTCATCTGCACCAACGACAACGAGACAACGACCCACAGATCCACAGAGGCTTAAAATAAATTTATTTGATTTTGTGTTTAATTGTATTTTAAATAAATTTAAATAAAAGTCAAATTCAAACAAAACTTTTAATTATTTGACAAAAATTTGTTTTTTATTTCAATTCTTATACAAATCTAAAAACAATTGAAATCTTTTTTACTCAATCATTATTTTCATACATTTTATCAAGACTAAATAAATTTCTACCGGATCTAATACCAGTCCGACGATAGGTCAGGCCATTGATGTCAATCTCATACTCTCCTCTCAATAAAGCTCTAAGATATCCCTCAGTTTTGAGGTAATTCTTGACCACAATCTTCAACAGACTATTATGAGTTGAGTCATCGATTTTCATCAACTCTTCAGTTGGTCTCACAATAAATGCATTGAAATTCTTGTCAATGAAATCATAGATCGATTGAATCAACACTTTTAGATCAAAATCAAAAGCAATTCCGGAAATGATTTCTAAGTTATTGATTGAAACCTTTGACTTATAGTACTCTCCGATGGCGTCAATCAATCGTTTCAATTGATACCTATCCGCAAGTTTGCAGACACTCACCACTAAATGATAATTATTTTCATCTTCAATGCGAAAGTCTTCACAATAAACAAATCTAAGCATAACTTTGAACGCATCGGTTGTCGTGTCCTTAATCTCAATCACACTTTCCTTGGATTCTTTGAAGTTTCCGGAAAACATTGCGTTAAATACTTTACTCTTTACGGACAACAAGACCTTAATCGCAGGTATTCTCTGGCCATCGATGAGGAAAATGACATCACTTTTAGACTCATTCAAAAAGTAACTCATTTCTGGATATTTGTCGTCTATTTCTGTCGTTTCCTATAAATAATTGAAAATTTAAATAAAATTTGTTTAAAATCTCTGAAAATCACGAATATTTACCATAATTTCAAAGAGTATTAAAGAAATAACAAAACTTTAAATGTTTTTCAAATTGTATTTCAAATTACAATTCACGTGAAAAACTTATTCAAAATATTGATTTATATTTAACTCAATCTCTGGTTTGAATTAATTTTATGCTAATTGTGTCGGAAATCAGTCCACAAATTGAAATATTGTTTCAAATAATGTATTTAATTATTAAAACAATTTTGTAGTAAATAACACATTTTAACGCCTTTTAAACATGCAATCAATTAAGTACTACTACTATTCAGGGAGACTTTATTAGAGGTTGAAATTTAATATTAGGTTAAGTTGTCATCGACACCAACGCCTATACAATGTAGGCATCAGTTCATCGCATAATGAGATTCAATTGATTTGCAATTTATTTAAAAATATTTTTTATTAAAATCAAATTAAAGTGTTTTTAAACTAAACTTTTTAATGACTTTCAAACGAATAACAAAAATATTAGACTTTAAAACAAAAATACAATTCATTTATAAAATAATTATTAATCGGTTATAAAAATAAAAACTCAATTTCTTATCAATAATTTTGCAGTAATTTTGGGGAATGGCTTAAAATAGAGGGAACGGTAGTTAAACATTTTGAATCAGTAGTTATTTTCATGCATTTTATCAAAATTGAAGAGATTTTTGTCCGACCGGTGACCTCCATATCGTTTATAGCAAATCCCGTTAACGTATATCTCTGGCTGTCCTCTCATAAGACCAGTCAAATACCTTTCCATTTTGTGGTAGTTCTTCACCACAACCTTCAGCAGTGTATTACGAGTCAAGTCATCGATTGTCATCAGTTCTTCAGTGGATCTGACAATAAATGTCTTGAAATTCTTTTCAATGAATTCATTCAGTGATTCAATTAAAACATTAATATTAAAACCAAAACCAAACTCAGAAATGGCCTCAAAATTGGTGACATTAATGACCTTTAACTTGAAGTGCTCTCCAATGGCATCAATCAAACGCCTCATTTGGTATTTATCTGCGAGTTTGCAGACTTCGGTCACCAATAGGTAGTTTCTGTCGTCAGTAATGACAAACTTTTCGCAGTAAACAAATCTAAGCATAATTTTGAAGGCCTCAGCCGTTGTGTCCTTAATCTCAATCTCTTTTTCGTCGGACTCCCGAAAGTTTCCCGAAAACATGGCTTCAAATACTTGACTCTTCATTGACATCAAGACCTTAAGCGCTGGTATTCTTTGGCCATCGATAAGGAAAATGACATCACTTTTAGACTCATTTAAAAAGTAATTCATTTCTGGATATTTGTCGTCCATTTCTGTCATTTCCTATAATTATTTTAAAAATTAGAAATTGAATTAAATTTTCATTAAATCTATTAAAATATAATAAATTTTACCATAATTTCAATGAATATTCAAAAGTGTCTCAACTTTTAGTAAGATTAGTTAGGTTTGCAAAAAAGATTAAAATTGTATTTGACTTTAAAATATTCAATATATGGGAAGATGTGATACCAGTGCTATACCAGATAAAAAGTCATTATACACTTTACAGTACTTTTTTAAAGATAAGAATTAACAAAATCACAGAATATATAAGTTTTAAATAATTTCTATGAAATAGTGATTTGGTTTTCATTTTATTCATAGTTTTATGGACTTTATATTAGATTTGCTATAAATTAACAAAAAGTTTGAAATAATGATTAAATCAATACTAAAATCCAAAGTCAATGACAAATTCAAGTGCTTTTATTAATACACTTTTCCGGACATCATAGTCATCTCAACCCAAGGTTTCAGTTTAGCAATCATTTTAAACTAAATTTTTGTCATTTATTTGAACATAAAATACATTTCATTACGCAATGAGTACTCAAAGTCCCAACACTGGAGAGGAATAGTACTCAGCATTGATTGGAC
>JAQGAT010000915.1:0-20536 GCA_034687845.1 Pantelozetes paolii
CTCTCTTTTTCTCTCTCTCTCTTTCTCTCTCTCTCTCTCTCTCTTTTGTTTTCTTCCCCTATCTTTCCCTTCCTCTCATCCGATCCCTACTCTTAAGAAGATCTAAATTATAATAAGCAACGACAGCCTCTAAAAACTTTAATGATATGTCTGCTAACATAGTGTATACAGCGGTTATGTAGTACCAGTGCTCAGTGGCTAATGCCTCCGACATCACTGTAGATAAAATATGATAAGTAATGTATTTAAAAGTCCTATAAATGCTATTTTCATAATTTTAATACTTAACCCAGAATTGGGTTATTCGAGCAACGGATCAATGATTTATGTCCAGTAATACCCCTTATATTACATTAAGTTAATGGAAATCAGTTTTACTGGATTACAATCTATTAGATTACAATATATACTGCATATCAAGTAGTTTATCAGATTTATGCCCCTAAGAAAGGGTGATATGTATGTAATAGTTGTCAAATGTCTTACAAATTTTAGTGCGCTTTAAAGGTTTTCAAAATCAAAAGTAATGACAAAATCTTTAATTAAAATAAACTTTTAATTAAATTGTATTATAATTACCAGAAATGGCACTCAAGTTAAGAGTTTTAATGTTTTATATATTCAGAGATAATTTAATTTTTTCTTTATTTTTGAGTCAAGTCTTTGACTTTCAACACATCCAAAGAATATTAACTATTCTTTCACTAATTCACTGATCTCTGGATCCATGAAATTATATGTGCGCTCAGATATACAGTGTTTATAACACATGCCTGTACTGTACAGTCGGATAACTTTATACACGTTATACCCCTGAATGAGATGTTAGGCGAAGAAAAAAAGCAATTTTCTTCCAACTTTGAAACCTGAGCTGAGATGAGAGAGAAGAAAATACTTTTACTCTTAATTCATGTGATTGAAAACCTGTCAGATATTATATTCCATTAAACTAAGACAGGTCTATAACTCTTATCTTGGTTATTATTTTTATTGAATTCCTTCACTTATTGATTCAATATCTGTTGAAAATTGTAATTTTCAGTAACAGATAATTATTATTCGCATCAATGACTCGGATGCAATTGGCTTTGAACTTAATGACAATT
Source organism: Pantelozetes paolii (assembly GCA_034687845.1). Lineage (NCBI taxonomy): Eukaryota > Metazoa > Arthropoda > Arachnida > Sarcoptiformes > Oribellidae > Pantelozetes > Pantelozetes paolii. The sequence goes on from JAQGAT010000915.1 coordinate 1,107, forward strand.
TTATAGCAAAAATAATATTCAATTTTGTTAAACAAATAGTGATTTTAATAATAAACTAATTTTTAGATAAATATTTAAAATATGAATAAAAATGATATAATTTTAATGAGAATTCAAAACAAATTCAGTGTAAAAATCGCATCAAATTTGTCTCTGCATTGTAATATTCAGTGTCCTTTTAATACTTAATAAAATGGGAACTCATATTAAAAGTCATTTGAATGATAACACAAAAGAAATCTTTTACTCATATAAAAGAAAACATAAATATTTAATACAATTCAAAATTCATTTCATTTCCGAATAATACAAATAAATGGCATATATTTTAAACTAAAGTAAATTATCTCTGATTTTATTCATAAGAAATCTTTTATATGACTTGAAATTTAATAAAACCTTATATTGAAAGCACTGTATCCTCTAATGCAGTGCATATTCCTTAAGTGTTAGTGTATTCTTGAGGCAAAAGAGTGAATATTCTTGTCTTGTATAACAAAATATTTTATTATCTATTCAATTCTGGCTCAATTTAAATATTCTCTGTAAAATCAGCAGAATAAGTTTTAAAACAGTTCATTTCAATGCAATATATATTTTCATTTTTAAAATAAGTATTTTTTACACGAATATTGAAATATTAATATTGACTTTAGTTTTCACTCAATACTTAATGTATGCCTTAATGACTGTTTGAGTGAAATCTACTGCAAAAACACAATTATTTTCACTAAAAATAATATATATTTTATTTATATTAGTGAAAAAATATAAATAGATTTTACATTAAAATCATTTTCATCATTGAATTTGTTAAAAAGTTTTTAACACATTATATTTGTATTTGTTTTTTTCTACAATAAAATTTAAGCAATATTTATAAACAATGTTTGTTTTGCACATATCTATCCTTAATTGACATAATTAACATAATGTATTAAAAATTATACTTGCTAATTGATTTCTCTATATTCTAACCTAATTCAAAAAGCATTGAATAAAATAAAACTACATTTCTTATTTCATTTTCAAATAAAACTTCTCATATTGAGTAACACAATAATAATTAATAATTTTTCCTGATTATACAATTAGATGGGTCAATTAGAAATGCTTCAATTAGATTTTTGAAATACCTATCCAATAGAGACCTATCCATTAAGAAATAGAGATATACATTGTTTAACGTATTATCAGTGATAGTGAGCTCTATTTTTAACTCAATTTTACTTATGTTTTCTGCAATTTATTTCATTTGTTATAACTCTTGACTAAATAGTGAGAGAAAGTAATAACAATCTCATAAAAAAGACAAAACGTATTGAACTGTAAAGAACTGAACAAAAATTTGATGTCAAATAAAATATGAAAAATCTATCGATTCTTATGGCTATAAATGTTTGCCAATCCTCTCATGTATTGCAACCATTGGTCCGGAATCTAATTCTTGTGTTCAATGCGTATGTGAATCAGAGATCTCTTTATATCGTTAACACAATTATCTAATTGAAAGTCATTTGAGTTTGTGATGGGCTATGGGTTTCAAAATGTTTATGACATTTATAATCACAGGATATAAGAGAAAAAGACCTCAAATTATATACTGATTGTAAATCATTAGCGAGATAAATAATTGCCTGATTTACCTTGTTAGTCTGAATTGGCTGTGAAATTCAATCCGGAAGAAACAATTTATTGAATATAATAAATGAGAATTCATTCCCTTTCCTAAGACTATGCTTTGAAAGTAGAAATCATATGTTTCACTCAAATATCGTCTTATATTTTGGTTATAAATAATACTTATATTCTCTGAACACAAAATCCGATACAATATTGTGAGCACTGAATACAAAAAGATTACATTTGACTCACATTTGAGATAAAGATTGTGTCAAACAATTTGAGTCCGACAACAAAATCGCTGTCATATATGGGACTTATATTATATATGAAATGTCAATCAATAGAAGAATGAAATTGTCTTTTAATTAATATATTCTTTTCATAAGAATATTCCGTTGATTAGAATCGATAAGAATATTCTTTACCTTTTATTTTCAGCATTAATGATGAAAAATACTCTTATATTTCGCTTCAAATCCCTAAAGTGTTTGCAAATATTTTTCAATGAGTTTTCACGAAAATATTTATTATTTTATCTAAAAATAAATTGCAAACAAAATAAACAGAAAACAGAGAACACAGACATTGAATTAGTTTTGCAAACAACTAAATGAAATCAATTTTTGGTCACAAATGTTAAAATTAAAGCAAAAATATATATACAATAAAAACAAATCAATGAATTCACTGGACATGTATTGAAAGAGCAAACAAAACCAATATATCATTTGCTTTGAAAAACTCTATACAGTATTTGTCTCTCTTTTTGTTTGATCTGAAAATTGAATGACAATTAATAGACGACGAGTTAATCCCTTAATTGTATTCTTCAGAGTAAAGGGTTTCTCTACTGTCGACAAAACACTCTGTCATTTGTATTGATTGGGATCTGAATTTCAGATCGATTTCTGTTTATTTGTCCATGATTAAATGTTGATAAATTGCTCTATTGTAACCAAGCAATATCCCGATACTAGACTATTAAGCTTTACATCTGAATTTCAAGTGGCATATTGATAACAAGACAGTAGTTTCAAACAATTAACATTGATAAATTGATTTAGCAAATATTTAGCCAGTTATTTTTATGCTAATTAAATCAAAATAATGCTTTTATAAAACATTTGTCTACTTTAAAATTTTAATAATCAAGTTAATCTCAGCGCATAATTGAGTTTTAATCTATTATTGATTTTATCTTGATTAATTATCCATTTTGTTTTGACATATTGTAATAATAATAAAGTATCTAAAAATGTATTTTCAATTCAATGCGAATGTATTTTTGCCAATATTTTTCTCATTTTATACATCAATGTTAGTCTACTGTGAGTGGCGTTGGGATGGGAATGAATGGGGAAATGGATGTGAATTGAAAATATATCACTTGATATATACAAGCGATTGAGAGGACATGGAATAGTAAAAGATTGTTAGAGAAAAAGTGATAAATGATTGCCGACTATTGATGTGTCAAAAGTGTAGCTCAGATATAGACTATACTCAAGAATATTCCGACGCTTTATAGACTACTGTTTGGACCAGTAAATGGTTGAGCTATCGGTGCTCTGACTAATGGATGACCAAAATATATTTCACTTTATTTATATTTGTATTTAATATTGGCTTCAGTTATGCAAAAATGTATTAATCATTGCTTTTGTATACAAATATTAAACACATATTTCAATCGTCATAAAAATGGTTTTTAACATTTGATACATGGTGATTCTAAGTGAATATGGCCCTGAGCCACAATGGCAATTTTACAGAATGAGAAAAGCATCTTGATAAATGCAACGAGTCTGGGGACTGACAGTCAGTATTGCACACAATCTAACATTTGTTGTATTATTTTAGTAAATATTAGCTCTAAATGTTTACTTGAATTAAAGAAGAGTTGATTAAAATTTTATATATTATTTGACTAACCAGGGTATAGAAAAATAGTTGCAATTCAAATAAAAACAGATATATTTTTAATTAAATCTATATTGACCATGGTGATTAATAATAGATACGCTCAAGTCATTGGTTATTTATATTTCTTTATGTATATTTTAGATATAAAATCTATGATTCAATATTTTATTTGTCTTTCATTTTAGATTTAAAATAAAAGGTTCAATGTTTATCATGGACATCGTTTGGTGGTGTGTTTATTAGACCTAGATAATCTCATTGAATAAAACTTTTAAATTAAGATTTTATTGCTTTTCTCCACATTTTTGTCTTTAATTTCAACATTAATTGAATTAAAATTTTATTTATTGTGTTTTCAGCCTTTTGTGAACAATAGCTTTGAGTTTAAGAGATAAATGAATTTATTTTCTCATTCAATGATAGACTGATTCACTGATGTCTTAATCGTATTACTGTTCTGGTATTGAGCTCTCAGTGCTAACTGTGCACTCACTTAAGGTGCTGTAAATTTTGCGTATTATACAAATTACTGGAGAAAGAGTTTGATAACTGATCCTGATTTATGATTCTACAATGAAATTAACAAGCTGATCAAACAATGTCCATAAAGTGCCGCCCCTTAACAAAATACCCCTGTGTTTGCTAAGAGTTACTATTATACAAAAAGCATTGATTGAATAAATTGAGTGAAGTTTTAAGAGTATTTGTATTTTCTGATGAATTGATGAGTTTATAAAAGATGTTAAAATCGTTGCCAAATATGAAAGAGTTATTCAACCAAAGAGTTTGCAATCAATCAAATCAGTGATAGCTTTGTATTGCTATTCAATCATCAGTTTTAATGAATGTTTGCTTCCCTTTCTGTTTATTAATTCCTGTCTTCAATGAAACTCTGTATCAAATTCTGTAATAAATATTCTGTCATTCAATCAAAATGTTTGGGAAAGTAAGGGATTGTAGGCTTAAACGATAGTCAGATCTTAGGTTATTGATTATAAGGGGTATGAAAGCCCGTAAACGGTATCTAATGTTGATTTTATCGATTCAATGATAATCTCTAATCAATTATCAGAAAAAATGATTTTATTTTTATTTAAATCTTATTTTAAACTTTGAAATAACCCCTTATTTTATGCTTAAGATTGACAGCAATTAAATTATTTTTTAATTAATTCAATTGTGAACTCAAGTGAAAAGCATTTATGAAAAATCAATTTAAATGTCAGATCTATACAAATGATTGGTTTTAAACATTGAATACTAACTATTCTTAGGCTTTCATTGATTAAGTGTTGGATTTCAAGAGTTGTAATGAAATAATAATAAAACACTATTTCTCTAATCATTTATTCAATTCATTGTATGTTTTGTTTGCACTGAAAATAAATTCATTTCAAACAGTAATTAAAGTCAAAGAATTGGATCTCAAGTATAAGACAAATAAGAAATACAGGAATTATTTAAACCTAAGGTCTGACCCAAAAATGACATACAATTTATTGTCCACTCGTTTGGCTACGTATTCATTGAAAAGTATCGTTAAATTTAATTGTTTTTCTCAATTCTGTTGAAACTTTTCAATGGGTTTTGTAAATAAAATTAATAGTCTTTTGAAAAATAATCACTCATTTTGTAGTTATGCTTACATTAGATGTGTTTAACAAACAGTTTGTGCGAAAACGTATTGACAAAAGCTATCATTAATTTCAGTCATTTTAATCAGTTTTGAATATTTGCCGCTAATTTATTATATTTTACTCAAAAATCCCCTTAAAATCGATGAATATTTAAATTTATTAATGATTTTTGTAATAAATGATTTCATATTTTAACTAATTTTTACTCAAAAATTAATAATGATTTGCAAAAATGTAATACATTTTACAGACATTATATGTGTTAACAATTGTTACTAAACATTGTGTTTGTGTTAATCCTTTACAATAATAATTCATTTCAATCCCTGTCAACACTTATCAGAGACTAGAGTTTGAGTTGAGTTTCAAATCCGTTATACATTTTGTTATACATTTACACAATTCATAGGCGAAAACACACAACAAAACACTTTCGGTATTTGAATGATCCAGTGATTTCTGTCTCTCAACCGAAAGCAATGCAATGAATATTCAAATCTCTGTGTATTTTCTTTTCTCTCTTAATATCAGATCTTTTAAATCAGATAAAAAATCTTTATTTTTCTCAGAGATCTAAAAAAAAGAAATAAAAACTAAAACTATCGAACGATTTGAACAAAAATATATTCAAAAGTTTCCAAAATTTTCTTTAAAAGCAAAAACACTTTTTTTTGTTCACAAATGCATTCAATTCTGACATAAATTGTATTAAAGAAATCAAAATCTCTTCCAAAAACTGAACTCAATTTCAATAACAATTGAATTTTGTATTCATTTTAGTTTACATATAGAATATTCCGTTCAGAATTTTTTTACAGAATATTCTGGCGCTCTCTAGCTTTTGGGGAAATAGTTATTGGTTTATCTTTTGGAATAACCTAAGATTGTGCAAGTTGAAATGTATTTAAATTGATTTTCTACAATAGTCTACAATATGAAGAGTGTTGTTTAATTCATATATTTATACTTGGATATTTTAATATAAATAATGGTGATATATATTCTTAAAAACTACTCACTCTTAATGAGATAATATTTGATGAATATGTTTGAACATATCAATATTTTTTCATGAAAAAAACTTATCTATAATTTATTCATGGTTTGTCAAAAAAATAATACTTGACTTAAATAATTTGTAATTAAACTGATCCTGGTAAATGAAAATGAACTAATCATAGATTAATCATTTAAAAGACAACTTTAATAAACTTTGTAATTAAGTTTTACTTAAATTATTCATATAATAAGTCTTATAGTAATTAATTTGATTTCACTTTTAGATAAAATTGTGATTTAATTTCAACACTTCATTGCATTTCACTCATTAATGATAATTATTTTATTCAATTTTAAAATGTATACTATTTTTTGTAATTCAAAATTTTAAAAATCATTAAACAAATAAATGTCTTACTGTATGTCTATCACTATATTTTCTGTCATACAGTCTGTGTGTGTGTGGTCTCTGAAGAGCACTTGTTTGGAGAGACGGAGAGCTGTGAAATAGATGCAGAGAAAAGTGAAAGATTCTGCCATTGAAGGGGGTTTTCAATCCATTTAACAGAATAGCCATTATTGTGATTGGCAAACATTGCTTTACCTTTCACATTGATCAATTTGACAATCTAACCAAATATGGGTGATTTATGCAGGGCTTTTTAGAGCAGAAACATTGTAACACAATGTTTGTCTACTTAAACAGTTAGAAGTGCAAGGTACATTAACTTCCAGTGAAAAGAGAGGCAATTAGTTTGAAATTATAGCTGAAATTCATTAACAAGAATAAAGTATTTTTCAATAACAACAAAATGGGATTTCAAACCATTGCACTGATAGGTCATTATGGGTTGTGTTGAGTGAGTGGTCCAACCCTTGGTCAAAATGAAAAGCAATTTTGTGTAGTCTTTGATTGTTTCACAAATATTTATTCAGTATTTTATTCATTCGTTTCTTTTGTAATAATATTCTGTATTCCGGGCACTAATTCCGACTATTCTTCAGATGAGACAGAATTTTAGATGAGTTTTACCATCGATTTTGTTGTAAATAAATTGTCAATTATTTTCAAACGTTTAATTAATTCAACTATTTTTATATTATTAGATATTTTATAAACTACAGAGTATAATAATTAAGTTATTTCAATTTTGAGCAGTATCAATTTTTATTTATGCTAATGAAATAGCAATAAAATGACATAGAATAATTTATTAATTAATAAAATGGAATTTTATTGTGTTTAGAGACAAAGAATTTTTATTACGTTTATAATTAGTGTTTTGTGTTATTTTGGATGTATTCCGGGTCAGACAATAAAAATTGAAAAATATTGATTTCTTGCAAATATTTTGAATCAAAAGGAAAATTACATATTTATGTCAAATTCAATGAATACAAACATTTTGAATGAAAGCCAAATACAGTGCTGAAGGAAAAAGATATTTTGTTTTATTCAAGAATTTTTGTGAAAATAATTTTATAAAATTTAATTTTCAAAACAATTTTCACTTCAATTAAGAAATGTTTGAATTATTTTTGTCTTTATTATAAGCTATCATATTTTATAAACTAATTTTGGTAAAGGATTTGGTAGACGAGCAGGATAAAATTAAAACATTGTTAGTTTTTGTATAAATATAGTCCTATTAGAAGATTGCATTATACATGGTGATTAGGCTTTGTGCAAATTTATTTAAAGTATACATGGTAATATTTCTTTAAGTTTTAAAATTATAAAAAATACATCACTTTAAGGTTTAAAATTTATTCTAGTTCATTCTACTGTAAATAATTTCATTACGCTTTTATGCCTTTCACTTAGTTTTCAATAATTTTTTTTATTGATTGACAGCTTATTAATTGATATTTTGATTAACAAATTGTGTGAAATAAGAAAATTAAAAATATATTTTGAGATCCCATTCCTCCCAAAGCCCTCTCTCTCAGCGCCGAATCAGATGTTAAAAGTAATATTTCGGATACAGTAGTTGATATAACAAGTGTAAGGATAAGGCACTCAATTCAGGCTTCTTGTGCTCTAATTTTTACTCTCTTTATGTCATCTCTCCTGTCAGTGAAAGTTATCGTAAACTTGGCTCACAATCACAACTACCGTCTCTCCCAAACACTTATAACTACTTGTGCTCTGATCTGTAGCGCATCACTTGGTTTGCCGGTTATGTGAAAATAAACTGATGATTAAAATCAGTGTATATTTTGTATAATTTTTTAAAAATATTATTTAATATTTTATAGAAAATCTGGAAAAATCTCTGAAAAACTTCAACCAATTTGTGCATAACTTCTTGTGATTTATTCTGGAATTAATGAAAATTTGCAAAATTCTTGTTATAAAGTGTTTAATAGAAAAAAAACAAATAACTTTTTTCAGAATATTCTTTACTTTAGTTTTTGATAAAATGTTATTTTATTTATAAATATTTAAAAACTCATTTTTGAAAACTTAATGAAACGATTCATCAAATTATGTCATACTTTCCACTCAATTGAGTGATACTTTAAAGAATATTCTGCTCTTCAGTCAATCGATTGTTGAAAAAGACCTTTTTGTTACACTATTTCAATGAAAATTGTTATCAAATTCTTCGATAACATCAAAAAAAATTGAAACAAAAGTCTGCACTAAAAATATAATAAGCAATTAATCTTAATCCCAGTGCTTATGGCACTGGCATGTGATGGGATGTGATTTAGACATCATATCTAATGTTAGACAATACTGTTATTTATTATCATTTAACTGCAAATACAGTGATTCTGTGTTATGTTTCTCTACTATTCTGTGCGGTATAAGTGCTGTTTTCTTGGGTGCCGGTAGTTATAGCTAAGCATTTATGTGCATCCGATGGCAGCGGTTAGCATCTGGTCTTCACATGCAGAACGACAGGAGCCGTTACCACAGGATTTTATTCAGGGTTATTACTATCAAAGAGAAACGTATGGACTTATTGTCAATTTGCTTATGTCTGTTAAATGTCTGTTTATCTGTCAAACCTCTCAATCATTTGTCTTTCATTTGAAATATTGTTGATAATTCAAAATACCACTGACATTACAATATTAGTTATTTAGCCTTGTTTAAAACCAACTAGATAAATATCTAAAATATTTTAGTAATACATGATTAATATTAAAATCAATAATTGAAAACAAATTCTTAAAAATTAATGATCAGAAATCATGCAATAATTTAATAATACAAACCTTGTTTATTTTGTTATCAATTAAATATAGTAAACATTTATATCTTTCTTAATTATTTTTGGTGAAAGTTTTGTTGCAATTGATTGTTTTGATTGAGAGATAATTTATAACTTATTTTGTTATACATTTTGTTATCGGAGACAAAGAGTAGTTATTTTTTGCTATGAATTCAATCATTTGATGGATTGGTCACGAAATATGCGTTTTTTTATTATTATCTGATTTATCAGTGATTTTTTGTCATTCTTTGTCGACCAGAATCGTAATCAGAATCGTAATCAGAATCGTTTTTATGTCTCAAATGTTCAATGCCTTGATATTTGTGTTCAACTCAATTGAACTGAAGTTTTCGCAAAATCAGAGATATTGTAGAAAAGGGGTACTTTTGAAAATAATCAATTTATCATGTTACTGCAAATGAAATTTTGAAGCATCGTTAATTTGATCTTGGAACAAAATTATGATCACAATTACAAGTTTATGATTACATTATGAAAACGATTTAAAATCTGATTTCATATGCGTTAATGTCTTAATCAATATTTACAACAAAAATACTATCGATTGCAACAAAATATACGCAAAAATTTATTTTATAGTCAAAACAAGAAATTAATGCAAATATTTGGTTAAATTACTTCAAAAATATAGACATTTCTGTAATTATGGATATTATTGTTGAAAAGTAATTGCATTTGAAATTTCATTAAAATATTTTAATTCCTTATTTTAATTGAAATAAATTTCAGACTAATATTGAAAACAAAAATTTACACAACAAATGCATTTCTGAATAAATCAGTTCTGAGTTTCACAACAAATATATATCAAATAATTTCAGATAATATTAACATTTAATTAATAAATCATTGCATTTGAAGATAAAATTTAAATTTGATATTAATTTATTTTATTCAGTGTAAAAGCATTCAATGCATGTAAAGACATACCATTCCCCTTAAATCTGCTTAATTACAATCAGAAATATCATTTGGTCTCTCATTAAAGCTGAGATCAAAACTAATATATTTGTGAAAAATTTTGAATAAAATTATTTAAATATTTTGTTTAATTTGCATATTATTTGAGTTTTTATTTGAATAAGACCTCAGAATAAAATATATTTCATTCAAATATCTGGTGAAATATAATTATAAAACGCTATCTTCAGCTCAAATCCTTGATATAAATATATAAATAACATATTTTAATATCGCTTTTAATGTCAGCTCACTATTAATCCGTTGCCAAAACTTGCATTTTATAGTGTATTAGGAGTTTCTGGTCTAAAATTAATTAAATTGTTTAAATATATTTATCTTGGTATTATCCCTTATCTTTTAAAAACTGGCTTGTTTATAAAAATAATTTAAGCACAAGAATATATTTTATTAATTTATATAACCTATAATATTTTGTGATAAATGTTGAATGTAATCTGGTAATCAAATTACTGACTTACCTTGCTAGTTTTCCTGAGAAGATTTTGTTATTTAAAACCTGATATTAATGTGCGAAATGACTTCAATAACAACAACATTTCATTTGATTGTCATTAATTGATTAAAGAATGTGCTTGATTATTGAATAAGAGTTAATGTGATTATTCAATAATTAAGTCCATTAACTGTCGGATAATTATTCACTAATCTGTATAAAACTAAATAATAAAAGTTCAAGAATATCATTATTGAACTGTTATTTAGTTATAATTATAAGTTTATTTGTTCATGATTAATGATTATGAGTTGTAGGAGGAGACGGGTAACTATAATATAATTCATCATTAGTTGTCCAACAATTATAAAAGTTTCTAATTTTTTTAAAATTTCAAAATCATTATTCAGTTTTCATTTAACACTAGATTTATTGCATTAAAATGATATTACTTCTTGCCCTGATAACATATCTTACTCAATTGCCTAAGTGCAATTACTGTGCAATTATAAGTAATGTGAGATAAGAAACGACATTTTAGGCAATCATTAAACAGACATTTCATAGTAATTGATTTGACTATAACTGTACTTGAATAAATGAGTTTTCAAAATAAACACTTTAATATACAGAGTACTGTATAATGTATAAAATATATACAAACTATTAATATATTCTCAAACCTTCCTAGGTTAATTCAACACTTTCAAGGTCTTACATAAAGTAATTACTTTATGATTTGTCAAGGAAAATAAAATAATCTTGTTTATTTGTATATCTTTGTAGTGAAACTCCTTTATCTCAGTATCCAATAGCAAATCAAAATGAATATCATTGCAAATAATCTTTTCAATTCCCAAACAGTGTTATCAAATTAATCTTGCTCAATATTAGACAAAACAATTATAGATAAATCTAATAAAACACATTGACATTTGACTTAAGGGTACAATGAAGCAAGGCCATTTCGTTCAGATTTATCATTAAATAGTGTATAATATTAAGAAACAAAACAAATGCTTAAAGCAATAGATTTATACAAACAGTTGTATTGAGAGAAGAAATAACTTATAATAAACTTCTAAACCTTTACTTCAGACATAAAATGAGTCAAAAAATACATTCATTTTTAGTTTTGTTTCAAATGTTATATATTTGAAGTCATTATTTGGTGAAGAATCCAATTGAGAGTATTTGAAGACTTGTGACTCAAAAGGTTTCCTATATATCACTATTGTATTGATAGCGCAGACAAAACAGATCAGTCGTATAGACCGCACAGGCATTACATTCCTGTGATTTTTTTTATGATAGGAGAAAAATATAATTTATTTTCTTTCAGTGCAAAAAAACAAGTCTTAATAGTGATTAGATTTGATGTGAAAAACAACTTATCAGTCATTTTCAACAATTGTATTGATTTTTACTTAAATATCAGATTTCAATGCTTTCAAAGAATATTCTTCGCATTGAAATCAGAAGTCAATTTGATTTAACGGCGGATAAAATATTAAATACATTGTCACTGAATTGTACTTGAGTTTCATCTTTAAAATTGATTTTCACTCTTTTGCACTATATTTTATAAATTATAATTGATACTTTTGACACCTTATCATTGTATTTGCTGCTAAATATAGCCCAGAGTCTAATAAAACTGTTTGTATTTTTTGAGTCGAGAAAAAAGATTTAATATATTTTTTGTTTCGTTAGAATCAGCGGAATCTCAAGAAAACTGTTATTTTGTGTATAAATAAAGACGGTTTCTCTCATCTATAAATAGATACAGGGTCTACGGTGTCACTAAAGGGTTATTGCATTTATCATCATTTATGAACATGAGTATGTAAAACTATCTCCTGTATTATAACCATACCTAGATTCATTGTATTCATGCTAAATTTTCTTAATTAAACATGATATTGCATTTATCAAGTGAGGCAGGTTATAAAAATATTGACATTAACACCAATGAGATATTCAACTATTTATGAAATTATTTAAAATTTGTTAAATTGTATGAAATATTTTTTGGCTCATATTCACAGCCAATTATGAATGTGATCTCTCATATGGTTTTCAGACCCTCTTTATTTGATATTATTATTAGACTCGTGTTTGACCTGAAATTTAATTTTAATTTTCAGTATTTATTCAAAATTCATGTTTTCATAGATTTTTATCTCAATTTGTAATTAAAACAAATTTACAGAAAATTTATTTTAAATATTTTGATTGCAATGAATACACAACTGCTTCACATAAAAGCCGCTCAAGTATTGTATGTTTAAAATACTTTCAAATTTAGATAAAACTAAATGTATTTTAACACTCATAACAAAGTCTTGTGCAGACATTGACACACATTTATGTAAAACAGAAATTTCTCTTTTGCTTAAAAATATTTCAATTTATTGTTGACTTCAAAAGAAAAAGTGTTTTCAGATCTAAATATATAATGAGTTTAAAACATAAATAGCAGTGGATTTCACTCATCACTGATTAATTACAATCAATTTCATTGTATTTTGTCGACTGATTATCACTCAATGAATGACAGATCATCTTAACTGTGAATTCATCAACAATTCAATGCATATCTCAAATGAAAGCCAATTATTTTTGCTATGGATTTGTGGTTCAGAGACAAAAGTGAAACATATTTTTTGAAACCTAAAAATAAAAACCTATTCTTCACTCGACTATCAATATATTCATTCATTTCTCATATTTTATGAAAAGTTTTTAATGAATTATTAATTTTAATCGTTTTTATAGTCTATTATATCTAAGGTTTAAATTATTCATCAGTTAGTCTTCAAACTAATTATTTATTGAATATTCAATTTCAATGCAAATAATCGATAGTTTAATGATTTAATAAAAACCCACAAAATGTTTAATAGATTTTGCATTTTCTGCAAAAAATGTATTTATAGTCAACTCTTTGTTGCAATTAGTTATGAATTAATTGGAAATATTTGTACAGTTTTTCACAACATTTTATTTCTTAGATATCACATGTGATATGACGTGAATTTGAATCGTGAAAAGAGATGATAAAATTAAAAGCGTTTAATGAGTTTTAAAAATAAAACAATTTTAACACAAAGTGCTTATTAATAATAAATTCTTGAATAAAGTATTAAAATATAAATTTTTAATTTGAAATATTTGTGAAAAGGATTTGCCTTTGAATTTAAAGATTTTGCTTGGATTTCACGTTTTAATTAAATATTAATTAAATATTTGAAAATTTTCATTTAAGGCTTAAAAATAATCTAAAACTCTAATCCATGTAAAATATGTTTAAAAGGATTTTAATATTTTAATGGAATTATTGTTTGAATTGTTTTTTTATGTTTTTGTGAATAAAATACAGATTTATTTGAAGAATTTATTTTATAATTTCAACAAAAAATACAAATTTAGTGAAAATTGATTTCATTTAATACCAAATGTTCACAAATGTATGAAAGGTTTAGTCGATTATATATATTGAAAATTAACGCTCAACTGCTTTCCTAACCATTTATGCCTGAGATCTATCGCTTAGAGCACATGTAGCCGAGAAACTAATCATTCAAAAAGACTTTCAGAGCACTGGATATTTACCCGAACCTAATGGAATTTGAAATGAATAGAGGATAACAATAAATCTCTAATACTCAAGAGTTGACTTGCTTAAAGCAATTTTTAAAATTGCCTGAATATTTCAATAAGAATTTACAACAATAAAATTGTACTCAAGATATTTTCTAAATTAAATAACCTAAATGCTTTACAATTGTTAGAGCATGGCTAGTTTAGCAGAATATCAAGAATAGATTTAATATTCACTGATCAAAGTTCTAAATATAGCGCCTATTTGACCTATTTAATTTAATCAATGCAGTATTATTGAGCATGCTAACTTAACTTAAATTGAGATTTCATGTAATTTACTGAATATAATAAACAGAATATTCTTTGACTAACATCTGAATGACATCTCAATCTCTGTTCCGATAAGAAGTGTTGAACAAAATATTTTTGCCTTTTATTTCTTGATTACATATTTCTATTGATTGTAACGATTGAGTCATTTATTTAAATATTTGTATAATTTTTAATATATTAGCCATTAGTGGGTTTTGATACCAATAGACCCAGGGCATTAAGTTGAACTAAAGAGCCGGGGTTTCTGTGCTTAAGGACATCACTAATCATAACAATAGACAGGGGTATGAAATAAATGTATTCAACGTTTGAAGTCATTATCACTTCTATTAAAATGTATTTCTGTTTTGAATTGCATTTTTTGGGTCTATTTTTAAGCAAAATAATTGTTTAAATGAAATGAAACCCTAAAATAATTTTCAACATTTTTTTATCTCTCTTTTATCTCAAAAACAATGAGAAATACAAAACAATTATTTAATTGAATGTCAATTCAATGAAACCCTTGAATAATCTTTTCAATGCTTTACTTAGTTTTGTTTTTCATGATTAAAAAAGTGTTGAAATATTTGATTAAAAAACTGATTTTAAATACAAATATTTGAGACAAATATAACACAAGAATCTCATTTGAAATTCTTTCAACGATATTCCGGTGCTCTCTAGCGGTCAGGTATTAAACGACAACCCAATGAACACTTTTAATATTCGGGTAGAACTGATTCTCAATATATTATTTATGTTTATATTAGATTTAATAATTAAGGCTTATTTGGTCTGATCTTAAATTGAGTGTGGTACAATTTATTGGAATGGTTAAACTCTTATTTAATCTTGGCCACATTCAATTTGGCGTATTTATTAATCTGAAATCAGTGCTAGAGATAAATTAATCCAGCTTAAATTAGTCTAGACATTATAAGATTCTAGATTGAATTACTATTATCAATATCTAAGTAATCAAGTTTAAATATCAGATATAATGCTTAAGGGGCTATAATAAGGGGCGGATAATAATAATATCATTCGTCTGTGAATATCTAAGGCATTAGTTATTCCGTATATTAATGCAAATGTAAACATAAATATTTATTGAAAATTAACTTAAATGATCAGAATAAAGTAGATTTGTACATGACAGGTTATTACCCAAATGTGTTTGTAGGTTCTTGGTAATTTTCTAAACTCTAGAAACACAATATTTTAAAGCCAATAAAAGTAAACTCAAAAATAAAAGCAACAATGAAAGACTTTGTTTTGAAATAAAATGATTTTTATCCCAATTTATACCCCTTTTTGTCAATCATTGACACACACTCTCAGGAATTTAAGTTATCTATGAATCCTATATTTTTTGTGTCAAAATAGATATGAAATAAAAGC
Organism: Pantelozetes paolii; assembly: GCA_034687845.1. Taxonomy (NCBI): domain Eukaryota; kingdom Metazoa; phylum Arthropoda; class Arachnida; order Sarcoptiformes; family Oribellidae; genus Pantelozetes; species Pantelozetes paolii. Next base: position 17,279 of record JAQGAT010000915.1, read on the forward strand.
TTTTTTTTTTACTTTTTTTTGACTATTATTTGTAGTGAAGAACAAAATAGAGCAGAAAATAATGGATTTTTTATAACAAAAGTTAAACACAGAGTATGTGTTTGAATGCGAGGGAAGAGTCAAACAGAACCGTTGTATTGACTACAACTGCAGATTATTATTGTCATTATATTTGAGTCGTTTTACAAGAATGGCCAGGGGCATACATGGGCATACAAGGGCTTACTACTCTGTGCTTTGTATTTCTAAGTGTACTTATCTTCTCCAACAATCTTATTTGATCTGTCTTATCAGTTATGAACTTTTGAATATTTAACCGCATTATTCAGATTTATGATTGATGCACAGAATATTCTGTTATTTACTGTTGAATTAACTCAATTATGGTTATCCCTGGTTATTCAATCAGAGTTATTGTTATTAAATTATTTTAACAAAGGAAAGGTTATGTTTTAAAAGCTAGTGATGAGCATTGAGTTTGATCCGGTTGAGTAACTAATCTAGTTCAATGTAAAGGTATAATTATTTTAATACACTTTTCCTATTGAGCTAGTATAATAATTTATCTAACCTGGCTATTTTGGTTTGGCAATAAAGTTCAAATGAATTTATTTGAGCAAAAAGTGACGGAATATTAATACAAATCAATAAAAAAGTTTCAATATTTCTGATTGAGAGCCAAAACATGAATAAAATATTTGTAAATAAAAGTTTAAAACAAAAACAGAAAATACGGAATCGTTTACCGCACGAACGGAAATGTGCATGTACAAATGCATTATGCATATATACTGTACAAGCAATGCTATTGACATTTATGCAACTCGTTTACTTCTTTTATAAACTAACATTGGTAATTTAAAATAAAACCTTAATATATCAAATAAATAACCAATCTAAAATTACTGCAGTAGAGAATAATTATTACAGGATTTATCATTTTAAATAAACTTTAAGTAATGTCATAAATTATAATCTAGCTTAATTTTCCAAATAATCCCTCTATCCTTTAGGACAGCTGATATTTAAATGTTCATTGCTGAGATTTCTGTCAACGATTACACGATTAAATCCCAAATGAATAGAAAAGATTAAGTAATGAAATGAAAAATCATTAATCATTTGAACTAAAACTTAATGTTTGAGAGAATAATATTAAATTAATATTTGGCTTCAAATGAAGTAAAATTTATATTCATCTGAAAAAGGGCTATAAATAGTTGCGCACATATTGAGCACAAGGAGTGTATGTTTTGAATGTGAGCGCTCACCATATCATACCCTCTCTCGCACTCTCGCATCTAATGATCTCTATCTGTTAAACATAAAGTGAGGGCACAGATATGTAATGCCCTTAAAAAAGGTTGAGAACGGAAGCGAATAATATGTTTACAAAAATCTAATTTCTTTTGGATTTCATAATCATTTTCAGGGATTTTCTTAACGAAAATATTTTTTACTCCCGTTTTCTCATATAAAGAGTTTTGATTGTACTTGAGTTCAGAGTCTGTGCTTCAATTGAAAAACATATTTAATTTTTTCGTCGATTTATTTGATTCACTCTTTGATATATAATTTATATTTCAAATACCCCTCCTATTGAACGACTTGACCGGATAGCAAACGGTTTACTACTGTTTTGTAGACTAACTGTGCTATTAGTGATTATTCTTCATTTTTGCGGAGCACTGGAATCCAAGTGCTCGCCATAACTCTCAGCTGAGTTGATTCAGCAAAAGATATTCAATAGATTAATGTTTGGCATAAAAACTGGTTTTACATAACGAGTCAAACAGTAATAATAATAATCTAATTATAATATTCCGGATCAATATATTCATGAATCTAATGAATGAGTGGTTTAAAAAATGGTTAAACTATTTGTTCGTGTATTGAATTGAAATACATTGTAATAAAAGGGGCATAAAATGCAAAATTTTTAATTAACTTTAATGTGTTTCACAATAGTATTGATAAATGATTACCAAATATAACTGTATTTTTGAATTTGATTTTCAATTGAATTCTCATTTTTTATGTGCCATTACTTCTCAATAATTGTATTCACGACTCGAAAGCATGTGTTTTCTCTACTGAAGAATATTCTGTGTTTAAAACAATAGTTTTTTTGATTGTGTTTACAAATGATTATAAATAAGTCTTTGAATTTTGGGCTATAAATAACACCCTGTCGTCAATATGTTTTCTAACCAACAGACATAACAGTTATCGATAGTCTGTCCCCTTAAAGCACATATTCATCACTTACTAAATGCCAACTCTATTACTACTGCTGTTTGTGTTGGGATTAATTATATTTGTCATCTGTTTGTGCAGATCTCTACCTAAGATAACACAAGACGATGGCCTAATTGGTGTCAATGACGAGGGTCTGCCCAGACATGGATCGGACCTAAATCTGGCCGGCGGTCCGTGCGGCACCAAACCACCCGGATACAAGTTTGAGCCGTTGGTGCACAGACACGAACTCTGCGAAAGAGTTACCATTAATGTCAGTGGACTTGTCTTTGAGACACAATTACGGACATTACAACAATTTCCAAATACGCTCCTGGGTGATCCAGCTAAACGTATCAGGTATGTTATCATGATCAATTTGTAGTTTGATTAATGTGTTATATATTTGATGTTTCACTGCATTTATTAACGACAAAATTCATTGAATGACCCAATCGTTGAAAAGTATATTATTTTTGTGTTTTATTTGTTTGAATTCTTCCAAACATTTATTTAATCGACAATAAGTTCACCAAAAGAGAGAGCTTTGGAGTGATTTAGACAATTAAGTTGAGTGTTAGTGAATGACAATCAAAGAGATAGACCGGCACTGGTATGTTGACAGTGGAAATGGCTAAACGAGAAGAGGGACGAACCCAAGACATTCTGTTTATAACAGTTCAGAGTCTTTCTCTCGTTTTTATTAATTACAACAAAACAAACAACAAAATCAGAAAAAGAGGATTAATTGAAATAACCAATCTCCTATTGTTTTGATTAATTCAATCTATTTGAGCGTGAACATTTCTCTTTAATTATATTATATTAAAAGTTATTTTATATTAAATTTTTAATCAAAACAATTGTGGTTTTCATTACAATTCAATGAATATATTTGTTATAAATATTAACTGAAATTTAAAAATATTTTTCTTTTCACACATTTCAGCAAAAAATCAAATATAAGCGGAGAGAGAGAGAAAGAAAGAAAGAGAGAGAGAGAGAGAGAGAGAGAGAGAG
>JAQGAT010000916.1:0-20524 GCA_034687845.1 Pantelozetes paolii
ATGTGGCCTCTTCATCCACGGGTGGCTTCTTTCGGTTGCTATGGCGATGGAGGGGCAGTATTTGGAAATTATTGTACAAAGAATTAATACTCTTTATATCCCTTTACATAACTATTGCTCTTTCATACGACTATATGATGTCTGAATACTACAAAAGGTTTGTTTCAATAGTTATACAAACTATTAATTAAAAGTTTAGTTAATCATCAATACATTAATTAAGGGTCGACTCGGGGTTTAACCCTAAGTGGACTTAAACACAAGGAGTATTGTATTTCAGTATTGAAAGTAATAATGAAATTTAATTAACGTTTTTGTCTTAAAGTGTTTGATATTTTGAGCGCATATTTAATTTGAGTTAATTGGGGTTAGGATTGAAATTCTCAGTCATTTTTCATTTCATTTTTTTTAGTTTTATTATAATTTCAACGAAAAAATAAAATTAAAATTCAATTTATAATAAGTTTTATTCAAACAAAAAAAAATATTTCATTCAAAACATTGGCTAACATTTTGTAGCAAACGTTCCCAAAGAGAGAGATCTTTGCATAACTGTCTTAACCGTCTCTATAATGATCTAAATATATATAAAACTATCAAATTTCATATATATTATAACTTAGAGTAACTAATTGTTGGCTCTATATTAAGCTACCAGAGCCCTAGCAGAGCCCTAATGCCAAGGATAGGATATTTTTTATATCATAAAAGTTATTGAAACTGGAATTTCTTCATCACTCGAATACATATTAAAATGATATAAAAATAGATTTATTATTCAGTGTTTTGTCACTTTTTCGTTGAAAATTGGTTCAAATATTTTTTGCTATGCATTCAAATTCATTGTTCAATTGATTTTTGTGTGAAATTTATATATGTTATGGTTTTTTGTCGCAAACAGTTTTGCACTTAATATAAATAGATTTCACTCTTTATAACCCATTCTTAGAGCAGTTATTATGCCCACAACTCAACAGGAATTTCAATTGAAATGAGATTTTTCACCAAATTATTTGTCTTTTATTTTGTTTTCTGAGAAATGTTTTGCAAATTTCTTCAACACTTTTCATGCAATAAATCAATTGATTTTCTGGGCTTAAAATATTTTATAGGAATTTTGAACTATTTTATTGAAAATCTCTATAATTTATGCAAATAATTGAATTGAAAAACACTTAGACATCAAATATTCAGTGCTTTAGTCACAGAAATTCAAGGAATTTCTTATTTTTAAAGTTTAAACCAAAACACTATTTATTGAGCTTTGAATCCCGTATTCAGTGAAGAGTTTTGACACAAAGAAAATAATCCTAAAATGCAAACTGAGTTTAATTGACACTGACTTTGATGTAAAAAACTGTTTCATATTATTTACAAATATTTTCAAATCAATCAACCGATGAAGTAATGAAAGGGTTTTCAAATACTATCGATATTTTTAGGTAAATATAATCCGTTTTGTATACAAACGGCAAAAAATTGTTTCAAAAAAATAGCAACACTTATAATGTTTGAACAGTTTTTCAACTATTCCTCTCCAGTGATGGCTATTTGCCAGTTGTGGCACAAATTATGAACACAACAGTCACTACTCTTTTAGGTTCTGGAGGTTTGGCGTCTGTAAACAGACACACACTTGTGGTTCCAGAGAAGTGATGCACAAAAATATTATTTCAATTGATTTTCAACTAAAATATTGTAATTATGAGTAAATATAAAGAAATTCTTTGAGTTTTAGAGCAATACTAATAAAAAAGTCATAAAAATCTCTCAAATCTATTGCTATTTATACTTAAAAGTACAGAATATTCTGTATTCTTATTAACATCTCATTTGAAAAGCGATTACTTATTGATGAAAACGACAGTAATTTTACTTCAAATTTGACTTTAAAATCATTTCTAAGTTCTTTCACTGAAAAATTTTTTTTAAACATTTTTTTCATCCATTTTCACAGATATTATGAGCGGATTGTGATATTTTGTTCCGGGTTTGTTGAAATAATTCCACTTTCATTCATATTGGGTTTCTATGTGTCCTTCACAGCCACCCGTTGGTGGCAACAGTACACTGCCATTCCATGGCCTGACAAGTAAGTCAACTGACCTATCATTTCGTTATCTATTAGAGGATTGGATGCAAAACAAATTCATAACAATAATCTCTAATTGAAAATCAAATTCCCCTTAAATTTCAGACCACTTATTACACTGAATACTTAAACCCCTATTATTTGTGCCCCCTTTAGGCTAATGAACATAATAGCACTTTATGTTCCGGGTTCTGATGAGACCAGTCGTATACTTCGGCGAACACTTATGCGATATCTGAATCTAACTCTTGTGCTGGTCTTACGTTCCATTAGTATACCAGTGAAACGCCGGTTCCCAACAAAGGACCACTTAATTGAAGCCGGATTTATGACCAAACCTGAACTGGAAATGTATTCATCGGTGCCTTCCCATGAATTCAACACATTTTGGATACCCTGCACCTGGTTTGTCAACCTATTGCGTGAAGCCAAGTCTGAGTGCAGGATCACTGACTCAGGTGGTTTGAAATTAATTATGGAGGTAAGGGTTATGATTGCAATTTAATATTTCATGATTTTGTTGTTTTAAGGGTTTTAACAAAAAATTAATATTAAATCAAAAAATAATTTTTTCAGGAATTCAATGATTTTCGCACAAAATGTGGTCTTTTATGGAGCTATGATTGGGTCAGTATTCCATTGGTTTATACCCAGGTATGTATTCAATCACCCCTTGATAGATTAGAAAGGATTTTGCATTCATTGCTGTAAAAAAACAATGAAAACTAAAAGTCAAACAAATATTGAAAATAAAATTAATGTCATTTCCTGACACTCTTTGGACTCAATTTTGAGAGACATATGATTTGTCGCAAAATAGCTATTCATCTCTTGTATTGAAAAAGTGTTTCAAATCCTAATTATATATAAAAATAGAAAACAAAATAAAAATATATTTGAATTTAAAAATATCTTTGAATCGAAAGAATGCAAAACAAAGTGAAAATGAAAACTAAAAATAAGACTTCAGTTAAGAATCCAATGCTTTCACTGAAAGTAAGCTATTCTTCAATAATGAGTTCAAACACTCGTTTGTCAGACAATATTAGTTAACAATTGCTGGGATTAATGAAATTTTTCCCCTTAAAAGGTGGTGACGCTATCCACTCAAGCATTCTTCTTGGCCTCACTGCTGGGCCGACAGCACATTCACCCTCCAGGGGATGAGAAAATAATGGCCCATCAATACGGGGAATACTATTTTCCAATTTTCACACTTTTGCAGTTCATTTTGTATATGGGATTACTTAAGGTACAGTATATGCCTGTGCTTACAAGCAAACACAAGAAATAAAACCATTTTAAACCCCTTAATAAACAACCCCTTAATTGTGTGCAAATTTTGTTCATTTCTGTTGATATCTTATACAGTGTTTTAAGTATTAATAATTTGAATCCCTTTTGACAGTTAGGGGAACAACTGATCAACCCTTTCGGTGATGACGATGAGGACTTTGAGCTGAACTGGATCATTGACCGACACGTAAAGGTGTCATTCCTTGGCGTAGATATACTCAATTCAGATCCACCGCCGCTAATGAAAGACAATTATTTCGATGAAATGGATATAAAGCTTCCCTACACTGAGGCTGCCGTCGCTCATAAAGTGAAGACATACCGGGGCTCTGTTGCCGCTTACAAGTAAACCTGATTTATGGGTTAAAGACAATGGTTTTATTAAATATCCCTTTTTGTCCAAACAGTGTGCCGACAGAAAAGCATACTTTAGTTATCCCTGAGTTTGAAGACGAACAGAACAACAATTCAGATGAGGACAACAGTACTGTCCAAAGCGGACACCACAGCCTTAAGAGCTCTGTTTGGACTGTGTTTACCCGAAAGCCTAAACTAAACGAAAGTCAAAGCATTCCGTCATTAGATTCAGAAACAATGGTTGAAACAGGTTTAGAGCCTCTATGGCAGGGCTCGGGTGGTTCAGTAGACACACAACACACCGATTCTACACTACTGACCACTGGATACGCAACTGATCGGAGCTCTCAAGGTATCAGAAGGGGGTAAGATATTGGCCCCAAATTTTTGTTGAAACAAAAATACCTAAAATTAATTGTGATTTACATTCAATCGCATGAATACTAATCAATCATTAATAACAACAAAACCATTAAAACATTGATAAATCAATAGTTCGGGTGACTATGTGTTGGTCTTAATCAGAAAAAAGGGGAGAAATCTATCAATAATTAAGACTAAATTGATAAAAACAGAAATATACCTGTACATATTTTAAGGGTTAGTCATTTAACCCCTGTGTTTGAAATTAAAAAAATTGAAATTTTATACAGAATTTTAATTTTACAATATTAGGATTTATTACTTATAGATGAAAGCAAAATATACTTGATAAAATATCGGTATTAAATGAACCTAGATAGTCTATTCATGTGCTCTTTTCCTTTCCTTCTCTTAAATTCTTTATATATTTATAAATATTTAGTCGTTTTTTAATTATTTTTAAGTTTAGTTTGCATTAAATGATTGAATGTTTGAATGAAATGTAAAATAATTGAAATGCCATTCAATGACAGGACGTTTGAAGAGCAAAGGCGTAAGGAATTCATTATCGATATACCACCGACAGGGGCTCAAAGTGAAGCTACCGGTGCCAAAGCGGGATCGGACTCGTCATTCGATATGCCATTACTTGACCGTCCGGTTCACGGATATGGTTCGACACCTCTGCGAAAAGATAGCGGCGCTCATAAACCGAGTATTTCGAGCACAGGGGGAGAAGACAGTAAAATGTTGTCGCAATCACTGCAACCAATTATAGGGGAGAAGTTGATTGACTTAACGCCTGTCCAGAGATCGCACAGTAGTGCACATAGAAAGATAAAAGTGCCCAAAATGTCTGTCTTGAAGAGCAGTCGAGTGGTTGATTCAAAGCTCAGAATCAGACCATTCAAGTCAAGGGTGACGTTCAGTGCCGACACCAAACAGGGGGACAAACATGACGTCCAAAAACTGGTTTACTTTATACCAAAACAAGACTTAAATAATTCGTCTTCAGATTTGTCTGCATTACTGGACATCGATGCCAACCAATTGAAGGCGTCGATGACTGACGCCCAGGGATACCCAACCACTCATGTGATGCTTGAAATACCGGTCGAAGGGATGGGAGACAAACGCATAGAAATCGCTCAAAGAAGACAATCATTAGATCCGTCTTTAATACTGATCCCAACAGCGCCCGAAGCCAGCACTTCACAGGAAGAGGAGAAATGGCTTCACCACCAAAGCCTACCGACTCTGTCTGAAGGACAGGAGGAAGAGCTGACCAATGATGCGATTGCAGTGCAAACCACAGCGCCGTCACTAATAAGAAACGCTTCGGTGAGAAGACACACCTCAGACACGACTGAAAGGCGTAAAAGTTTTAAACGACAGTCGAGTAGTACAGAACCGGAGCCCGAAGTGGTTGTGGCGATAATTGAGAGCCCAATAGATGATACCGATCCACAACAGGACAGGTCTACAAATTCAATGAACTATAAAAAGAAACGCAAAGACTTTAAACCGCGTCAGTCGTCCACAGAGTCCGACACCGGTAGCTATCATACGGCCAACTCATTTCTGGGTCAAATATCTGAGGACAGGGAGGACTTACCAGAGTTTCTCAACACTAGTAACTCATCTATGGATTCATTTACGTCAGCCAATGATGAGCCCAAAAATACAAACAATTTAAATGACTTTATGTTTGACAACAGTTTGCCTCAAATTGTTTTCACTGAACCCACGCCTTCTACTACATCCCTGGCCACTGATAATGAAAGTAATGGAGACATAGATGAAAGGGAAATGTTTTTACCCAAACTAAGTGCTGAACGACACACACCTGAAGTGGATTTTACTGACAAAACCTAAACCAGAGATTGAATTCAATTTGTTTTCGAGTTTAAGAAATACTGTTCAATAAATAATGCATTGATTTCAGTGGTATTGCCATTGGATTGGACGCCCCGTCGGCTCTGCTGACCATATATTTATTGATCTGAGAGACAACAAACTGATGGATCAGTAAAATGAATGACAGTTTGTCTTCAAAGACATGATTTGTATAAATGTTTTCATTATTTAATTCAAGATTAAAATAATGATAGCATTAATAGTAAACATTAAACGGAGGACTCGGGAGAGAGTGAGAGCGAGAGAGAGAGAGAGAGAGAGAGAGAGAGAGAGAGAGAGAGCGAGAGAGAGCAGAACTTTTGGCAAACTTTGAAAGACTGATCTGAACTCAGATATGAATTATAAATGTATTACAAATAAACACTTAATTACAGGAATGTTAAGAGAATTTAGAATTCATTGAATGTTTTTGATATAAATTTCAATAATTATTATTGAATTTTGATTTCAAATAATTGCAAATAATTTTATCAAATATTTTAATAAATTCTTTAAATTAATTGATTTTCAAATTATTTTCGCAACGATTCTGTGAATTGAAGGCACAGTATGTTTGCCTGTCTTCACAGCAATACAATTGCATCATTGAATTGAATGATAACTTTATGGTTGACGTACCCTTGGTCATTCACCTTTAATATCAGTTACTGTATTATTACACTACTGGTACTATCAATTCAATGGTTAATAAACACATGATATAAGCACTGATTCAGTATTTATATTCATTTCAATGATTAAAAACAATAAACAAATAGTGAATTGAAAATAAAAATCAGTTTTTGTTTAACAATTGAAAACTTGAATAAATTTCATGCGATTTATAAGAGATTTTGAATTTTGTCTGAACTTATAAAACATTTTATGAATATTAAGACAATTGACACAAAATATGGGAAATATTTGTCATTATATTTGTTGTGGTTTTTGTTGGAAAGTGATAACACCTGCGGTCAGGAATCCCAATCCTCTGAAGGTGTCAAGAGATGGAATAAAGGTTTAACTTTTGGATGAATTGATTTGCCATTGAATACAAGACAACGGAGAATAAGGAACGGAAGGAAAGGGAGCTTTTGGACATTGAATTTGAAAATAGATTTGAGAAATAAATAAGTGATAAATGAATACAATTTAGGGTTTATTCAAAAAATGCTTAAAATTGTTGTTAAAAAACAATTGAATCTTAAATTTATTAAAACTTTTATTCAAAACATTGTTTTAAAAAATATTCAATATATTTGTGATAATAACTAAACGTATAAACAATTAATGACTTTATAATTGAATTGTATTTTTGTTTTCAAATTACTTTCAAATAAATAAAAAGTTTTCAATAAAACCCTTAAATGTTTGCTTCGTTTCACAGCTTTTGTTATGCAATCGCTAATTAATTATTCAGTTGTTTGTGCGCCGACTGTTCAGAGCTCTTGTGCCGACTGCCCAGCGTTGTTGAGCCGTCTTTGCCTACGTATAGCTCTAAACCCATGTCATTGCACTCGTCATCACATTCAAGATTAGTGGCCTCTAATAACTCGTACACCAATTGGTCAGCGCTTACACGAGTGCTGTCCATACGGTTCTGTTCAACAAATATTTTCTTAGCGCTAGGGGTCAGTCGTTTCCTCTCTGTGCTATTGAATTTGATCGCTTCAATGGAATTCCTGGCCATTAAAGAGAAACCCATAAAATCAATAATCAATACATTGTTTACTGTTTGTTATAAATATGAAAGGAAAGGTGGTTTAACACCAAACCTAGTATTGTCTGAATCTGCGGACCCCTGCCTGCTATGAGACGTAAGACTATTATAACCGGAAACTCGTGACACTTGACTCGAATTCCTTGAGTGTCCGGCCTCGAAGTCAGCACCGGGTGGTACAGTTGCCGCAACAGAATTGCCGTTTGTGTGCGCGGGTAGTGTTGTCTCTAAATCTTTGTGTGCGCTGTGAGTCTGTATCGGACTTTCATGGGTTGAGTGGAGAAAAACAATTAAATTAAACGTCAGAGGAATGGATGGAAAGGTATATCACATACGCCTTAAAACACGGATCTCCGGAGAGAAGAGTCATATCGATAGTGACTTTGAGTGTACTGTTGTCTGATCTGTGTTTAGTGTTGTATCCCTCGAGTAGATAGCGTCGGGATGTGAGGCCCGCGCCCGCAAACTCTGCCAAATCTATGTCAGCGAACCCTAACTTGTGATAACTTCTGCCCCCTTTTGACTCCTGAATGGAAGGGTAGAGAAAGTGAATTAGATTTCAGTGGCTTTGGCTCTCATTAAGGCTTACTTTGCGGACAGAGACCCGAAAAACACAGGACTCGAGGATCCCTTTGCTGGCGTTGGCACTCATTTTGCAGGCAAAGCAGAACCTGTCCTCCCATTTGACGCAATGGTCCCGAACCTCCTCTCTGTGGACAATACAAACATAACATTGATTTGAAAATAAGGGGTATTTTTGGAGATAAATAGCAATTATATTAATATTAAGTGAAGGCTAATTGATTAGAACAATACTGGAAACAATGATCAAGGTTAATAAATTAATCGACTCATCATGCTCAATTAATTACAGTTTCACTAAGGTGAGTCATCATTTAATATAGTATAGTATCAAGCAGAGATCAAATAAGGAGAATGAGTACAATTAAATAGCACTGAATATAGAGAATAAGGTCAGTTTAGAGAGTGCGGGATCAGTTGAAAAGTGTGGACAGACCTGCGGGAGGACTCACAAAAGGACCCGCCGTCTAATAGACGGCATTTGGCAAAGAGTACTGCGTTTACGAACGGAACGGAAGATAATTCATTCAAAACTATAATTAAATTGAATTTATATTTCTTCTTCCGAATTATAAAACTCATTGTTAATTGAGTTCTTCAATTGAATTGGCGTTTAAAATGTGATTACAATTAATAACAACAAAAATAATGTGAAATAAAAACACAATTTATTATTTAATTAATAAACAATTGATTGAAGACTTGAATCACAATAAACTCATTTCAGTTGTGTTTGTCGTCTGTTTTGTTGTTGCACTCAATGGACAGTTGAAAAGCAATTAATTGTTTTTCAATTGCTTTCTCATTTTGTATTCAATTTTCACTTCACTTCTCAATAAAACAGTTAATTATTAATCAATTATTAATTAATTATTAGTTTTTTGATTACAATTTGTTTTATTAATTGATTTTTGTTTTTAGCAGTCATTGCAATGAAAAACTGATTTTTAGGTCAACTCTCAACACAATATTGTGTTTGCAATCCATCGCTTCAGTCACTCATACATAGAGTATGGGCCACACTCTTAAGGGGGGCTGGAGTTTGACAGCTGTTTAATAATTGAGTCATTCTTTCTGTGCTTTGGCTTATATTGAATCGATGTCTGGGTTTGTGTTCACCTTTTTGTGTGTTTACATACCTTTTGAATGAGGTTTGAGTGGTTTCGTCAACGAATCACTTCATTCATAAATTACGCTCAAAAACATTGCGTTTAATAAAAAAATGACTGAAAGTTGAGATAAAATTACATTTAATTTTGAATTAAAAATAAAATAAATTATTAATTAAATTGTGTTTAAGTTTGAAAAATATGACTTCAATTGTGGTTTCAATTAATGTTTAAATCAATTAATAAAATATTTTAAATCAAAATTTTAAATCAATTTTAAGTAAATATTGAATCAATTTGTGACTAAAAAAATGTAAAATTAATTCACATTTCAATTGAAATATTGTTTTGATTTTTAACAAAATTATTGCAAATTTAAAACAATTTATAAATTAATTTGATTTTGTGTTACATTTTTGACGATTATTAACAACTATTGTGTGATTTTTGAACCAAAAAAGGGGTTATATTTGACTATTTTGGGCCAAACATGGATCCAAATAAGCAAAAAATGACCTTTAATTCAATGTTTAGTAATAATAATAATAATATTAATAACTCTTTAACGCATTATAACTATAATAACAGTAATAGTAATAGCAGTCCATTGAATGGCAGTCATAGTTCACCCATCAGTGGACTGGTTGTCCGTTTGGCACCGGCTCTCAATGTGTCGGACGTCGCCTGTCATCACAATTATCATGAGTTGCCGGTCGGAGAAGAGGAACGACTGGAACGGCTCTTCAGTGAACTCGATGTCAACAGCGATGGACGGATAGATGTTAACGATCTGCTCAACGCTTTGGAGAGGAAAGGGATCAAAGCATCTCAAGAAAATATTAAAGTATTAAAATAGTGTTTGTCTGGAAATACCCCTTAAATACCCCTTAAATACCCCTTAATTTGTTTAATCCCTTAACTGTTTCCGTCAATCCATTGATCGATAAATCAATTCATTTCTCGACTTTTGTTTCAATTTATTATTTAATTGGTGTGTAATCTATAGCACCGACTGATTCTGGATATCGTATGCACTGTCACTGAGAGCACATGTAGTTTAATACCAATAATTGATTAATTGTTTTATCGATTGTTTCCTTAAATATCAAAAATAGGTATTATTTTTGAGTGAAAACTAATGAATCGTTTTTTGCATTCAATTTCAGAGTTTGATCGACAGGTCGGACATCAATAGCAGCGGTGACATAGACTTCAGTGAATTTGTTCACTACTGTCTTGAAAATGAGAAACAGTTGAGGATTATCTTCAAAGACATTGATGTCAATGAGGACGGAATGATTGACACCAATGAAGTGATGAATGCGTTCAAGAAGTTAGGCTTAAATGTGGACCAAATAGAGGCCACGAAATTAGTTAAACGCATCAAAAGGGACGGAAAACTTGAGATCAATTTTGATGAGTGGAGGGATTACCTAATACTCCACCCGACCTCTAGTCTCTCGGATCTAATGCGCAGTTGGCGTCACGCGACGGTCAGTCCTTCACTACTTGTCCTTTAAATCTGTTTTATCGTTAATATACTCTAAACGTTATGAAAGAGTCATATGTTTTGATAAATATTATATTTTCTGATATTTTTTTAGATTAAATATCTTTTTTATAAATATAACTGCAAACACAATGCCATTCCTCTGGACTTTGAACTTTGACCTATTGTTTGCTCCCCTGAATGTCATAATCTATTTTGTGCTCAAATTTATTGACAAAAGAAATTGTATTAAACTTTGAAACCATTGCTTAAGAATTGATTACTGAATCGGAATCTTATGTCAACTCTTATCAAATAGTTTGCAGTCTTTTTAACTACGAATAGACGTTTTATGTCACAGCAGGGATGAGGGGAAGGGTGGGAAAGGGGTATAAATGTAAAACTGAGAAATTCAATCTCAAACTTACTTCTTTCACTAAGATTTCAATTTTTGCAAAATATTGACGAAATTAGACCCAAATTTGCATATTTTCTGAAATACCTTTCCAATCCTTATCTCAATCCATCGCCTCCTCTGATCCCTGCACAGCACTGTTAGCACACTTTGATAGCTATTTAATAGTAATTAATAGTTTATTCAATGTTTTATCGTTTATTTGTTTCACTCGTGATCTTCAAAACAAAATTTCAGTTCATTTTTGAAACATTTATTTGAATTTTGTTTTTGATTTGAATTAAAATTGAAATAAAATTCTTATAAATTGTTTTCATTTCTTGTTTTTGTGAATGAATTCTCATCTTTGATAATATTTTTCAAGTGTTTCTAACTTTTTAATTCATTTCACTTCAGGCCTTGAGTTTGTGAACACAAATGTGAAATAATTTCTCTAATTTTATGATTGAATTTTGTCTTCAATTTTGTCATTGAATTGATTATTAGTTTTTAAAATACTTGTGCGAACTCTAAGTGCTTTCAAAATTTTGTTCACAATTGAGTTTTTGGTTTCAAATATTTATAACAATTCGGGATTTGTTTCACTTTTAAATGAAGCAAACTTTCCCAATGAGACTGTGAGTCAACTCTAAAATTGTTATTTCAATTGTAATTTAAATACTTTTTGTAAAATGTTTTCAATTACTATCAAAACACTTGTTTATGTGTTTCACTCTCGCAGACACTCAGACACTGATTGTCTGTAAATCAGAAATTCATAAACATTTATGACTTTTCAGTTTATTTTTAACACTTTTTATGTGTTTTTTATTCACTTTTCTGTTTATTTAAACATTTTTTTGATGTTTTACTTTCAATTAAAACTACTTTTTATGCAATAGTTTGTAGACTTAGGCGAAGATATCTTAGTGCCCGACGACTTCACTGAGTCAGAGATCAAGAGCGGGATGTGGTGGAGGCATCTGTTGGCCGGCGGGGTCGCCGGTGGCGTCTCTCGGACCTGTACCGCACCACTCGATCGACTTAAAGTGTTTTTACAAGTATTTTTAATCTAGGTTTGTTTTTTTCATCAATTTTTAACATCCATTTACCCCTTACAGGTGAGAGGAGCAGAATTTCATGGGTTAGGCATTTGTCTCAGGCATATGCTGAACGAAGGCGGTTGGACTTCGCTGTGGAGAGGGAACGGCATTAATGTCTTGAAGATCGCACCCGAAAGTGCCATAAAGTTTATGGCTTACGAACAGGTGGTCAACAAAATTGCTATTACTTTATAAATAACACTTTTTTTGTCTACATTAAGGCCAAGCGTGTCATTAGAGGCAACTCTAACCGTGAACTTCAAATTCACGAACGATTTTTAGCCGGTATTTAACCATTTGTTTGTGAAAAGGGGTTTAAATTAACATTACTTTGGTTTACACTTAAGGTTCAATCGCGGGAGGGATCTCTCAGTCTGTGATATACCCGATGGAAGTGCTTAAGACTAGGTTAACGTTACGAAAGACGGGCCAATACGGAGGCATTTTAGATGCGGCCAAACAAATACTCAGACAGGAAGGGCCTAAAAGCTTTTATAGGGGGTATTTACCCAACCTTTTGGGTATCATTCCCTACGCAGGCATTGATTTAGCCGTTTATGAAGTAATTATCAATTGATTTCATATTTTATTTATTTTTGTTATGATTTTGTTTTTAAAACTATTTTTTCTCTTGTTTTATACCATTTGAGGAAATTTTAGATTTAGTCCCCTTTTCGTCTCTTTTTCCCCCCTTTTCTCGACTCAAAGCTATTTTTAATCTGAAAATAATTTTTTCAATACTCGTTTTGAATATAATTTTTAGACAAAGATCACTGAAAATGTGAAAAAAAGGAAAGTTTTGTAGTTTAGGTCTAATGTTGTCATCCATTCAATGGTTTTCTTGTTATTGACATAAACTTAATGATAAACTAATGGAAAAATTATTGTCTGTTTTGTTAGTTCTTATGGAAAGTCATATCAAAAGCTATTTTTTGTGTATTATTTGTTTTGTTATCATTTTATTTGAATTAACAAAACATTTGGAAATATTTTTCAAATAATTTCACAAATTGTTGAATGAATTCATAATTTCATACAATTATGCGATAAATGAATAAATCATTGCTTTTTTTCACTTCAAACAAGTCATTCATTTTATATTTGTATAACATTCCCTTGAATTTTATATTTAAGTGCTTTTGCATAACATTTATGTCGATTTCAGTAAAAATAGTCTTTCCTTTCCAACAGACCCTCGATCTATCACTTTCACCTTGACTTCAGACTTAATTGAAAACAATATTTGATTTAATTTTGATTTTTCTTTTACAGACATTAAAAAAATTTTATTTAAGGCATCACTCTATAGAGGAAGACCCGGGCATTCTGGTGCTGCTCACCTGTGGCACAATAAGTTCTACCTGTGGTCAAGTGACTAGTTATCCGCTGGCGTTAGTCCGCACCCGACTTCAGGCACAATCCGACAAAGAGCACACAATGGTTGGCCTGTTTCGCAATATTATGGCCAAAGAGGGTTTTTTCGGCCTCTATAGGGGTATAGCTCCTAATTTTATGAAAGTGGCCCCTGCGGTCAGTATTAGTTATGTTGTATATGAGAACACCCGGCGAGCATTGGGAGCATCCATGTCCTGATTGCCACTGATTTTTTTGAACCCATTTTTTAGACACCAATTGATTACTACTTTATTTATATTTTTATTTAATTACTGAATGAATAAATAAAATAAAAAATATTTTTCTGTTATTTTTAATAAAAAATATTAATTATTATAACTATTAAATGAATTATTAATTTAGTTATGAATTTGTTTTTAGGAATAAATTGAAAAACGATTTGCTTTTACTGTAATTAAAAATATTATTTAATTTTTTTTGCCTTATTTTGTGTTTAAGATTGAAATCATTATTCAAAGCGATTAGTCATTCAATTGTTATTACATTTTCTATTCAATACTGTATTTCAAATATTTTTGCGATTTTTGTGAAACTTTTTTCTTTTTTTTTCATTTTTGACTTAATTTTTGTGACAAAAATTATTTTAAGATTAGATTTTATGTTAAATTTGATGCAAATATTGTGCCTTTAAATGAATGATTGCATAAAAGTTGTGTTGGATTTGAAATTTTAATATAAATTTTTTTGAATATCACTTAAACTTAAATTCAATTGTAATTACATTTTGTCGACAAATACTTCATTAAATCGTTTAATACTTACATTCCTTTCACTTCTCTATTGCTATCAAAACGAAATAAATTTCGTTTTAATTGTCTTTCAATTGATTTGAAAATTGTTATAACACTTCTGTAATAGGAAATAAAGTTTTGACGTTACATGAGTTGCACTGGTATTTTATATCATCACCCAATCCCACTGATAGATGTATTGCTCACTCAACCCAAACATTATATCATTATATCTGATGATTGGTTAACAGAAACTCGTAATACAAGTTAACCATTGAATTGAATTCTTTGAGGACGAGTGACATAACTATAATAGCCTTGACTTCAATATGAGTCCAAAAAATGAGATCCATTTCCAAAATCCAAAGCAAACTATGGCTTAAAATATTACACAATATTTATATCTGTTTTGGTATTAATATTGTTTAAAGTTTTACATGTATTTCACGTTCAAATGAATCCTATTTTCATAAAACAACGAAAAATATCTATTATTTGAAAGTTTTTAAAAGGGATTTGAATTTTGAAATCATGGTTAACGACAGTCCAAATAACTTAGAACTGGATCAAATCGATACAATGCCACAAAGTAGACAGGTTAGTCACCAAGGTTATCTAATATGTCAGTTGTTTAACAACAGTGTCAATTGAAATATCCTTCCTATAGAATGACAATCGACTTTTTGATAACCCGGGTGTCAGACGACCGACAAATACATCAATTTTATCAAAGTTTTTGTTTCAAAGACTTCTTGTCCTATCAATAATTCGTCTGATCATTTATCTAAACAAATTGTACCAGGATTGCAATGCAGTCAACACTTATTACTCGGACCATGACTTTTATTTCTGCATTATATCTATTGTTTCACTCATTTCTCCCCCAATTGTCTACTCTTTCTATCTGATCGGTGACAGTCTTGTGAAAGAGGATCAGATCAATAGGAAGGACGTCAGCACTAAGACAGTGAATGGCTTACTACTGATTCCGTGGCAGATAAAGAGGTCAGTCGTCTAAAACATGTTTTATGCAAATCTTCACTAAATTTGTCGCAAAGAGTGATTGTCTTAACATTTATTGCAAACAACAGGCAATGAATTATTCAAAAACTTTTATAATAAAAAGAGATTTCATTTAATACTCTCACTATTTATGTTTGTCTAGAAAACTGTTTGCATTGCTATCTGTCCAAGTACAGAATACAGAACTTGAATATTTCTGCATAAATTAATTTAACTTGAATAGTTTCTAATTAATCAACAAAATTAGAGATTTCAATGTTTAAACAAAACAAAAAGTTTTAAAATCACTTTTTATAAGTTTGTAATTAACCGAAATAAACCTCTTAACTTAATACCCCCTTAACTCAATACCCCTGGTCTAAATACCTTTTATTTCAATACCCCCTTTATATTTGTTTGATTTAATTCATGTAAATTTGATTATAATTTAATTTGATTTTCAATTTGTCAGACACTTAGATGTCCTTCACTTCGTGTCTGAAAGGATATGTTCATGTCGTTCCCCTAAGTCTGAGGAACAGGAGGACATCGTTTCAATGCAGAGAAATGCAGAGGTTTTAGAGTTTTTTGAGGATTTTTACGCCGGGTTTCTACAAATACTTCTTCAGCTCTACATACTTATGCTTCAATTGGCAAAAACTGATAATTTTCAGACACAAGTCTGTGAGTAAACCCAATACTAAACACTAAGATTTCATTTGTATTCCTTCCCATTCCTACCCATTCTTTACTTTGAATACTATGAGTGCAGTCAGAGATTGAATGTCTGTTTCAATGTTTGTTTTGATGTCTTTTCAGAGGTTTTATCTCAAATTGTTTTATATTTCTTTCATTTTAATTAAATTTTTTGTATTTAACTAAAAATCAAAACAAGAAAACACTGAATGTATTCACCATTTCTTAGTGGTTGGAGAACTGGTAGGCTCTGCACTCTGTGTCTTATCAATGATGATAGCCGTCCGGCGCAGGGATGACGGTATACTGACCAGTGTTTTATCATTCGTGGGTTGGCTCTCGCTATTCGTGTCGCGTGTTATTGTGTTTGCACTGATTGCCTCAATAATAGGCATATGGGTTGTCATCCTATGCCTAATCCATGCACTTTCCATAAGTATATGGGTTTATAACATAGCCATTGAGTCGCATAACTTGCACTCATCGACCGCACAGACAGACAATTGGACGGCACGTAAGAAGGCATCGATGTCTATAATGGTGTTCCTGTTCTTCGGCGTTCCCTCACTACTGCTTTGGCCGGTTATGTTTCAGCTGAAAGAATACCGAAGACCTCTTAAATACCTTTTGATAGTAACCCTGGAAAACATAGTATTACTTGTGCTATGGTTTGTGTATCAGTTCAGTAAAGGCACAGATTTACAGCAATTGACTGATTCTCACGTTTGGCTGGTAATCACTGTTGTGGCCGCGACACTAACCGCCGCCCTATTCCTCACCGGTTATACCGTATGTAAGCCTAAACTTACAGATCAGGTGGTCTTACATAAGATGCGAGCTTTGGATTCAGAGAGTTATGGCATTTATTACGAGTTTTGCGATATTGTCTTCAAATTGCCAAACACTGAACGCATTGGACAGGAGTTAGAAATCGTCAACAAATTAAATCTCAATTAATCTTTGATTTGATACCAAAATGATACCAAAATCTCATTAATTATTTCATATATTTATTAACAGTTTTTTTGTAATGTTTTTTGAGTTTTATTTACAATTAATTTCTTAAATATGTTTTAAATTTTATATAAACTGTTGTTTTACTTGGATTTGAGTTTATATTATGTATTGAAGTATTGATTAAAATTTTACTCAATGTTTCACTTATTTTCTTTCATCTATTGGTTTTGAGTTTCAATTTTAAGTTTATTTTTATTGTTTTTATATGTTTTTTAAAACTCAATATCGATCCCAGTATTACATAAAATGATCGGAATATCACTTTCGCCGCACTTTTTTCAGTTCAAACTAATATTGATTTTTGTTTTTTGTTTTGTAATTAAATGATTTGAAATTCAATACATTTTTGTCCTCCGATTGTCTCAGTATTTGATGATTAAAGTAAAAAATTGTGAAACTTTTCCAAAATAATAGATCTTTTGATGAATTGTTTTGAGACTTTAGTCATCAATAAGTCTCCCAAACAATAAATTAACTGAAATATTACTTTTATGACTTCAACTCATTGCACCCAACGGTGCTATTGTGTGGCAAAATATATGACAAAATGTTTAAATCAGTAAAAATTGTTTTGACATATGTTTTCAAATTCTTCAAAAGTTTTAATAAACTAAAAGTCTTCAGAAAATGACCTTTTCTTTTGTGAAATATCAATGTTTTTGTTGACTTTGATTAGATTTGATAGCAATTAAGAGTTTGTTTTGAAATCTCCTTTGAAGTCTGTTTTCAAAACTATTTTGAGATTTGAAATCTGAAAACAAAATGCAATTGACTTTCGGATTACTTTTTAATCAATTGTGAGATCCGTTTCCAATCCCTATCCTCTTAATTGCTTGTCCTAATAAGAGAGACTTTAATTTCACTATCAAAACGACCGGGAAATAAATTGAATTGAGACTAAGGGGCATAAAATCAATTAAAGTGGGTTTGATCTGAAGTATCTTTTTTTGTTGTTTTGTGAATTCAATTGTAATGAAATTTTAATGAAAAATATTTTGAATTATTTAACTGTTATTTGAATTGAATTTCATTTCAGAAAAAGAGATTTTAAATTATATTAAGTGATAGACAGAAGAAAAGCTTATATTTTATTCACATTTGAATAAAAACACTTAAAATTACTGAAAATTAAATTTTATTTCAAAACAATTTTATGAATTTATTCCCAAATCTATTCATTATTTCTTTTATATAATAATAGTATTCTGTTTTTGAACTCTATTCAGTGTAAACTCTATTTTATTTTATATTTGCACCTATTTATACAAATATTAATAAAACATAACATTAAATAAAAATTAGTGAAACAATTGCAGCCAATTATAAGCATATCTATAATCGGATTCAAAATCAATTGTTGTAAACGTCTATTGTCTCTGTGTTTCAGTTATCAAGTAATATATGAATTGAAATCATGTTTCCATTAATTGCCAGCAATTTAGTGAATGAATTGTTTGTAATTAGATATTTATAAACAGCACCAGTAGCTGATGACTGGCCCTTCACTTTGATTGCATAACAAGTTTTCAGTCCATTGTTTGAATTATTGATGAGTTAATTGAACCCAATATTAGAGTTAATCTCATAATACTGTTTGGCTTTTACATTGTTTTTATTGATTTATTTTATATCAGTATTAATCGCATAAACCATTGATGAATATTTCAGCTCTACAAAAGAGTTGGTCATAAAAATCAAAACCAACTTTAATAACAAGTGATGTGTTTAATAGAGTGTTTAATGTTTTCAATGTTTTCAATGATTTGACGTATATTTCAATATTTATTTTCTATGATTTGACACTCATTTTGAAGACTAATTAAAGTTATAATTAGTTTTCAATTATATTTATGTTGTGTTTCATTGATTTCAAAACAATTGAAAAACAATTCAATTTCTTTATACATCAATGAATTTAATTATATTTTACTAATCAATAATAAAGAAAAGACTTTTTTTGACATTCAGATATGCCCATGGTGCAACAATGGGAGTATATTTGCTACATTTAGTCCAGCACAAAGGGAATGGTATATAAACTCTTTGCTCAATAACTGAATATTACTTTTCACTTAACATTAAATTCAATTTCTTAGCCCATAATGGGAATCATTATACGACAACAAAAGATAGCATCTAGGTTATTATTCAATTTAATTAATATTTCAATACTGTGAAAGATTTCAGTTATAGATTTAAGGGGTAGATAATTAAACCCTTAATGTTATCTATTGTTATGTAATAATAATAATCAAATGATAAGTTAATAACATATTTAACATAAAATGTTTGTCAGAAAACAACTTCAAGTTATAATAAAATGCTTTGAATTAAGTGTTAAATAAATACTTTTCATTGATTTATACCAAAACTAAAGTTAATTAAAAGTGTTTTTATTTTCTTTATACCTGAAAATCACTTATTAATAAACCGAAACATTATTCAAATGTATTTATGGCAGTGTCAGGGGGTATCAAAAATCTTGTTATCAATACCCCTTGCGGTTGTCTGAGATCTGGATTTGATCCGAAGATAATTCAATCAGAAGTCATAAACTGTTTGAAAGATGTTTTGATTTGATGTAAATTTTTCAATATTACTCAATATAGGCCTCAGATCTGATACTTTAATACCGGTGTCAGTCAAATAACAGACCCCTCATCCCTGATCTCGATATAAAATTCAATCAATTTTTATATTTAGTTTATATTTGAAATTCAATACTCGTGTGTCTAATATAAGCACTAATTCTCACCAAAAATAAAAAAGCATTTTCTCTTATATTTTCTTATTCTTTATCAGTAGTAGTATTGATGTGTTTTCTGGAATCATATGCCAGTGCTCTGTGAATAATATCAAACTTGCGCTCAGCCTATAGAGGAATAGCACATATTTATTGATCGACAGAATATATAGATATATATTCTTGTGTTGAATAGTTGTCCGAATATTCTCTACCATTCAGTGCCGTTCAGAAGCCATACAATACACTAAAAGTGCTGACAATTTGTATAAAAAGTTTGAAAAATAATTTTATGAAAGCTTTTGTAAAATAAAATTAATTTTGTGTATAAAAAGTGAAAATAAAAATGAATTGAAATTGAATTTTGTTTTAAAGGAATCACTTTTGAAGTGCTTATGAGTTGAAAGTCTTTTTCTTGATTCACTGAAACCCTATTTACAGTAAATAAAAATTCAGTACTGATTGTGAAAGAGTAGTTAAAATACTCTGTATAAAGAAAAAAGTTTTCATACAGTGCT
>JAQGAT010000917.1:0-20516 GCA_034687845.1 Pantelozetes paolii
AAAACAATGAGTGCCATAAAACAGAGTTTAAGGGTTTGGTAGGGAATAATGTTATGCAAAATAATGGTCAGATAGTTTGGGGGAACGGGAGATAAAAAGGGTTATTTAGTTAATCACTATAACCTACTACATTTTTTGCATGTATTTTATATGCTAGGAAATATTTTAGTTGTAATGTTTTCTAACTTCAAAAGATACTAGTTAAGTCAAATAAATAATTGAAAACTAAGTAAGTACAGTAATATCTAAATAAACTTGAAAAGATCCTATCTAAATTAATATTTATATTTTGCCCCCTTTTCACAACTTTTATATTTCAAAATTATGATTTAATTTTTATACAATTAAAAGCAATATTGTTTTAAAATTTGATTTAAAAAAAATATTGTGCATGATAGTTTTAAAAATAAAAAGAGCGTTGATTTAATGTTTGCCAAGTTTAGTGAAACCAAGTTTTAGACTACAAATACTTTTATTTTAAAACATAATTACAGTTTTAATATTTGAGTCAATTTGAATTAAATTCACTATTAATTGACTTTAAGAATTTATCTTGCACATATATCAATCAATAAATGTTCATGTTGATATATATATATTGATAATAATCAGTAGTTTTAATTTGTTATTAAACACCCTTGTCCATTTATAAGTCATTGAAAAAACAACCCATTCTATTATTATTGATTTAATAATTGAACCATGTTCATTTGGCAATATTTCACAAAAAAAAATTAACAATCAAATTTTTGAAATAATTATTATGCTTGTTACTTTTAAAGCAAAATGATTTGGGTTAAATTTAGGCCAAGTTTAATCAAATCCAGTCTTAGACTATAATTTCTTTTATTTTATAACATAAATACAGTTTCAATATTAGAGTCAATTTGAATCAAATTCACTATTAATTGTATTACCCTGCTCATAATAATAATTTACAATTTATGTAGGGATAAAAAGGTGACCAGAGTAATTTGATGTCACTTTATATTATTTATAATGAAATAAAATCATATATTATGTTGAAAATGACGATCACTTAACATACAATCAATTTGTATTAATTAGCGATTTGTGACACAAAACTCCCGTTTAATGTCAATTAGCTCTCATTTGTCACTGATTTTATAAATCATAAATAATATGAATTGACATTCAGTTTGTGTGCTTTCATAGTCTATCGACTCAATCATTAATAACACAAAAGTCTGAAAATAAAACTCCAATTCAATAGACATATAGAAAAATAAAACACAAATAAAAAACTATGTAATAAATGATTGCGTTAACGACTGGAAAGGCATTAATTTTGTCCTTTCTTACATCACTTGTACTATATTTGCCTTTTATTGTAATTCAATTGCGAAAAAAAGTGCAGAATTTCTGTCAATTAAACGTCTAATTCAACGCAAATAACAAATTGTATTCAATATAAACGCAAAAAACATTTTTATCATTCATTCAGTCATTCCTTCACTTAATGTATTGTAAAACTCCTATCGACTCAGAGAGTAAGGACTGAAGAAAATGCTGTTTCCGTTCAAATGAATTGTCAAATATTGTGAACTAATCCTTCAAAACATGATTTCCTATTATATGTGCAAAAGATTTCTTTCGCTGAGAAATAAAAAACACTTTAAAATATATTTCAATTGAGATGTGTTTTGAAATATTTCATCCACTCCTCTGTCCTTTTGATAAGTTTTTGTTGTAAAGCCTTTGAAATTATTTATTTGAAAAAAATAATTCAATGCTTTGGACGCAAAATGTCTGCAAAAAACACAGTGTTTTATATCTCTGTTATCTATTGAGAGAATAATTATATATTTTTATTAAATTTTTTGACTAAAAAACATTTTTCTTCAGTAAAACTCATTGAATCGTAAAAATTTAATTCAAGTGCAGAAGAAACACAACATTTAAACCCAAACCTAATGTATTGAATGAATGAATGAATTGTAAGGAAAAGAAAGAAATTTATATTATTTTTGTCTTTTCTTCTGCTGTTTTGTGCCATTATTTTAAGCAATTTCTGCATTAAATCATTGAAAAAATATTTTCAGTTTATTTATTGAATCAAAACTAAGAATAAAAACATTGAAAATGTAATGAAAAATATCTGAAAAATACAAACAAAGGATGAATTGATTTAAGTCTTGAGGAGAAGAGCAAAAAAATAAATACCAAAACCAATGAAAATATTGATTCACTTAAACATCAAATTATTTTTATTTCATATAAAGTCATAAAAAAAAGTTTTATTTCATAAGAAATAGTAAATAAAAATAAATTTAAATTAAATAAAAGTGAAAAACATTTTTCAAACATTATATTTGGCTTTACTTTAAAGTAATATAAGAGAAAAGAGTAAATAAATTTTAAGCCAAATGTGAATTACATGTAATTCCTGTGCAATAGAGGATTGACTGCCAAAAAGTAAATGCATTTTTAATACAAATCTATTCAACAGTTAATCTAATGCTTGATTTAAAATGCATTTTCAGTCACTAAACAACAATAGTGTTGTAAAAATTGTAACTAAAAGTAAGTGAAGAACAGAAGCATTGGTTCAGAAATATCAAGCGTTCAATACATCAAATCACAAATTGACACCCAGTCTGATAGCACACACATCCCATTCCCCCATCAATTCATATGCATATCTAAATTCAAATGAGTTGATGAGGAGAGAGAAGTTAAGCCCAAATTCGTGACCAGAGTTGTCTATCAGTGCCCCACATCAGACCCAGTGCTATGTTTTGACTACAATATGAGATACCAGTGCTAAGAGAATATCATTTTTTATTCTCGACTTTCCAGTCGTTATACTATTTTCTCGGTCTATCGGTCTATCGGCGCACATCTGAGAGCGAGTGATGCGAAATATGATGCCAAAAGCTAACAGTCCTCCCAATCCCCTCATAAAGCGATGACTTTTTTGTGCGGCACAGGGAGTCTAATAATAAGAATAATAGGAAAACAAAATTTTTGCCCATTTTTTATCATTCTTTGAGCGCATATATCATATTAAGTGATGCACTACTAGTGCTTCAAATGATGTGAAAGTTTAGACTAAATTATAATAAGTTAGTGAATGAGTCAGCGCTCTGGCAGTCGTCCGCTCGACAATCGGCTCGTGTACTAAATTAGGATTCTTATAGAGGAGGACAGGGAGTAAGAGACTGTCACAGCACCGGCAGACAGACGACTAGTTGCACACAAAACAAAACTAATGGTTATTATAGTTATGGAAAATATTTCCGAAAACTATTGATTAGATTTCAATACAACTGAGAAATGACTACAACTTTAAGAGCTTTTGATATAAATTGAAAATTTGATGAAAAATAGGAAAAATAAATCTTATTTTCAATGAAAACGATGTTTGAATTTGTTGTCAGAATTGGAGGAGAATTGAAGATAAGAGGAATGGTATCCCAAAATACCATTAGTGGCTGCAAAGCAAAAGTACACCAAAACTATAAGAGAGTACTTATTATACAAGAATGTGACGGCTATTCAATACATCCCTGTGTTGTTTGCCTTTAAGGGTTATACCTCTGCAGCTCAGCGCTGATATACCCTCTCTTTTTGGGCAAACATAACATCAAAACACAATAAGCTTTTGCTTATATCTAGTGTTTGGCCATCAAAGTCAGACCAACCACTCGTTCCCATACATACCGAGCCATTTACTCAATAGTAGTCCATATATTACTATATCTCTGGCAAAAGGTTTTTCCGAAACCTCTTGGGATCCACTCTTTTATAGTATTTTGTGTGCCTTTTGCCTCATATCTAATAATGGTATGAATGAGTGCGCAAAGAGAGAGAGAGAGAGAATCGGCAGTTGTTTGACTGCACAGACATCTGTATATATTCCGTATCTAAACAGAGCTAAAAAGGGGAATATTATTCACGAATTTCAATGATTTTTTAGGAAATCATTGGGTTTTAAGGGGAAATAGTAGTCATGAAAAAGCAAATAGTGTTTCAATAAATGCCCAAAACTTGTGACTATTGGGTATGAATTGGCAAATATCGCACAGCACTGGAGCCTAGCCTTTGTTCAACATGTCTTAATACACAGTCGGGGGCTCTCTATAAGACTCATCACTAGTTTTCAATACAATTATATTTATTCAAAGAACAGATGGTTTGATGGTTTCAACCATTTTTTGTTTTGTATAACAAATACATTTGGATTTCAATTGGCTTTTAATGAAATATAAAAACCTATCGACAAAAGAGTCAAAGTTTTTCTGCACAACAAAAATGTGGTTTCAATACAACGATAGGAAAGGTATGACTGAATAGATATTGCAATTCAAGTGAATCGACGACTAATTTGAATGATTTTTAAATACATTATTAGTTTAACTGAATATTTATAAACAGTTTTTTTCATTAATAAACTTCAAAAGCAATGAAATATTTAATAAACTGTTTGGCATTGAATTCAATTGAATGGCGAGTATTGGTAGTTAAAACTCGACTCCTATTTGACTATTCATTTAGGATTTCAGTCATTCCTCAACAGCACAGGGCCTTTCACTTACATTATTATTACTTATATTATAGACTCTTTTGAATTTAAATTCAAATTAAAATAGTTTTTTGTTGTGTTCAGTGAAGTCAGTAGTTGAGGAACAGCTGAAATATTTTTGTCTGAATTTAATATATTCTGAAATTTTTTATACGCTTTTCATTGCTATATATCCGACACTAAACTCAACGGAATTTTTCTTTGACGACAGTTGTCTTAATTCAATGCAGAAATGAAAACAAAATTACATTTCTCTCTTTGAATTCAATTCATAGTCTAAAGCCTTACAAATGAGTGAATGAATGAAAAGTTTTTTTGATTTGTTTTCATATTTTGATTAATAATTATCTCTTAAATAAACCTCTTTTTGAAACGGATTTAGGAAAAAGTGAAAACTAGTGGCATATGTTGTGCCACAAAAGCACTGGCAGTTTACAGCACAATAACCGAAACTAATCTATTATAAGATTTATGATTCAATTTGAAAGCAAAGAGAAAAATACTATTATATTATATGAAAAGTGTTTTTAATAAAATACATGTCTTTCTTATGCAAAGCAATGCAAAGCAAAGTTTATTTACTTATTTGTCAGAAGTAATAGTCGAGAAAATTTCAGACAAAATATTTCTCCTCTGAATACCATTCCCCTATTGTATCCATACCTTTGTGACCGATCTTTGTCACTTCGAGTACTATTTGTCCGCACTTTTAGACTAAAATATACACAAATAAAAAGTCTGTGAGCACTGGCAGGACTTCCCCCTCTATTCTATCGGCAAAACCAGAAATTATTATTATTTTGCTCACAATATATGCTTTAATACAATAATCATATGTAATAATAATAACACACTGACTGTCGCACAGGTATTGTATTGGGAACTGAAGAATAACTTTTTCAATAAAAATCATTCATAAGTTTCTCTCAATTTTTATTATTTACCACTAAATTCAACGCCCAGTCGGTTATGTATAGAGTGATGCTCAGTGCGAGAGAGAGAGAGAGAGAGAGAGAGAGAGAGAGGGAGAGAGATAGAGAGAGAGAGAGAGAGAGAGGCTCTGAATAATATTAATAAGTAATAAGTCTTTACATAAAAATAGCAAAACATTGAGTAATAATTGAAAAAAGCTCATAGACTTTGTAAGACAGGGTAAGACAGGGGAAGAGTCTTTCTGTTTTGCATTTACATTAAAAAGTCTTAAAATAAATATTGTTTGAAGAAAAGTATGAATTTTATGAATAAAACCCAATGGATACCGGGCCTAATCTTTGTGGGCATTATAAGAGGCACAGACAGAAATTAAAGGCTAACTAAATGTTAATTTTTTCATCCATTCCTGTCTTTTATCTCATCTGTGAATGGGTTTGAATATTATACTGAAAATAACCAAAGCTATGAAAAAACAAAGCAAAATATCTATGGATTTTGAAATATACTGGGAAATAGAGGGAACGCCCTATTATTTACTTGACTTATATATCGTTTGTCCGATTGTATGATAAACTGCAGACCTTTTGAGCTGAAAATATTGTTTAAGAAATAGTCATTATTTTTATTTTATTTTATTGTTTAGTAGTTTTGTTGAGTGCTTTCAGAGGAGAGGGTGGATATGGAGTCAAATATAGAGAGAGAATAAAAAATTATCGCAAAATATAAATAAAATAAAAACAGATTTTATAAATATTTTTTGTATTAAAACAGTGTTTAATGTGTTTTTAAAGTTCATATAAATATTGCTTAAAATATTTTTACTATTATTTCCAACACTAACAGTGCGTCCGTCATAACACCCATACATAAAAACAGGGGGTTTTCCTAACTATATGAATGCTAATTCAACTTGGATAAATAATAATAATGTAATAAAGCGAAGCATTTTTTCATAAGAAAATCTAAGTTTAATTGTTATTTATTTTCATATTGTGTGCACAGTTATGCTAAACACCGGTGCAATCAACTATTTAATGAATAGTTTAGTTATGATAAGAGTTACTCTACTGTAGTGGAGTTATATGAGATAAATAGGCGCTGATAGGGCCTAATTCAAGGGAATTATATTCAGGGGCATTATATTCAAGTCAATTGGACAGCCAGTTCCTTCCGTGTTGGCCAGGGGTCAGAAGGGGGAGGAAAAGGCAGCATATATACCAAGCATAAGGAAATGCAAACTCATTGCACAAATACAGACGTTTATAAACAGTTAAGTGAAAAATTGTGAAAAATTAAAACCAAAATAAAATGCTCAGGGAATCAAAAAAACGAGAGAAAAAAGGGTATATTTATTACAACTGAAGACAAAATAATACAAACCCTTAAAAACTATTACAACTATTATTGGCGTAATTGTGATGGACTTCATGTCTATTATCTAATATTATATTATATTTAATTCAATGCTTTGGGCGAACAGTGCCAACAGAGCCAACAGACCCGACGGCACAGACAGTTAAACAAATCTATTATAAAATAAAGACTTTTTTTCTTTTGCTTTGCTTTCTATGAAAAAGTTATAAATATTATTCTCATCTCTGGCCTCATATACGGTGCCATTAGGTTAGGGTTTAAGTTCACGGACAGTATTATAAGTAGATTCTGGTCTCCAGAAACTGATAATTATTTTCACGTTCCCTATGCCTGAGTATGTGTACACTCTTCAGCTGATGAACCACTGGTGCACTAATATTGAGTGCGAGTCGTGATCTAACCTCACATTTATAGCCATTTAAGACCTGAATCTACTATTTTCAGTGCAAACACTACAATACTGTTGTGTTTTGTGTTATATTAAGAGAAAAAATATATTAAACTATAAAATAAAAACTCAAAAACTCAAACAAAAATACACTTCAGATATAAGTGTCTCTCAATTTTGAACTTTATTTTATAACAAAATTTTTATATTTCATTCAAAACTATTGTTATTGTATTTGTGCCCTCACTTCTACACAAGTGTACTGCCTGTGCCTGCATTCTCTCTCCCAATACCTTTCCTGGTTCTTCTGGTGCTGTCTTTCACAAGTGGGAGCAGTCTTTACACTACTTATCCTTTTGATTGTATATATAAAACAGATTTTATTCAAAAGTTTTTTTTTCTATAATTTGAATCAAAATATAAGAAATAATAAAAAAAGATATGAAATAATAATTTAATATCTTTTACAGCGAATAGACTGCAAAAGGGCTCGTCGTTCGGGCACTTGAATCCAATGCCACAAATAGTATTCAAAACACATATTGAATATTATATAAACTTCTTATCGGAAAAATTGTTAAACCATTTCAATGGCATTGAAATGAATGAATGAAAAGCAAGAATAGGAACGAAAAATAACATAAATATATATAAATAGGAAAAATAATATAATATTTATTTCAAATTCAAAAACATATGATTGTATTATAAATATATTAATTTATAACAAATCTTTGGCATCGATATACACAACTGGCCAGAGAGTGGTAGAGGGATCATCTGGTGTGCATTAAAAACGTTTAGTACCAGGAATTGAATGGCTATTTATTGCAACCCTTGGAGTAATTTTTGCCTAATTTTCACATATCATCTCATTTTAAATACAATTCTCTCTCTAATAGTCTCTATTCATAAGGAGTTATAGTCAAAGGGAAAAGAAATACTGATTTTATGTTAATTTTAATCGCTTTGCTATCATATCGGAAGGGAAGGCAAGGAAAGGCCAGGCATTTCAATGACTAAAAATGCAATCCCAATCCCAATGTGTGATTATTATTGCAATCAGATCTGATCCGTTGTTTTGTATAAGTGTATGAATCGTATAAAAAACAGGTTCACCACAAACACAGAGAGCACAGGCATTACATACTTGGCATTGAGGGCTGGTATGCAATCTTAGAAAATATTATAAGCGTATCGTTATTTCAGTGATTAGTTTGCATAAGAGATATGAGTGAAGACTAAAAGAGTGAATCGTTTTTATGTTTATATTATATATCATATCATTGTTTAGTTTCAATGCAATTGAGTCTATGATAGGAAATATAATTTACTCAAAGCTAACAGCACTGGTAGGCACCCAATTGACTTAACAACTGGCCTACAGACCGGTCCAATAGGCTATTCAATTACTTGGAAAATATTTGAGACATTTTTCAAACACATAATAGACTACTAAACCCTAAAGTCAGGCAGAAATGAAATACAAGTAATAAAAATGAATTGAAAAATAAAATATGAATTCAATTGAATGGAGAGACAGGAGGGGAGAGGATAGTGTATGTGCCAGAGAGCACAGGCGTCTTCGAGCTAAGGTATGAAATGAAAGGGCATCCTGTTTTAGTGCTGGTGCTTATCATCCACCAGTGTTTGTGTTTGTTTTAAAACAAGTCGTCGACAACATAGCACTGGATATATATTTTTTCGACTTTACTTATACTAAAAGATGTTATTTATGTGATGGCTGTGCGCTTATGGCCAGACATGTAGACAAGAGTTGATCAGATATTGAAGGCATCAAAGAATAAGTAAAATTGAAAAACAAATTAAAAACTGAGAGACGAAGGGCTGAGTCGTTGGCTTTTGTCTTGTGCTTGAGTTTGACGTTTGGGTTTTCATAACAGTTATAAACACTTATTTATTCATTCAAATAAGGGAATGGGCTTTTCATAAGCCTGTGCTGTAATTGAATGGCATTTCAATGTATTATTTCATTGATTTTCAATTGCATTCACAAATCATTAACAATAATAATGCGATCAAATGTCAGCCAAAGAAAACATTTATTAAATTATTATTAAGTTTTAATCAAACGATTAATAATTGATAACTTTGTTGGTCAGGGACTCAGCTATTAATGCCATATAAGTGCTGCCAGTGTTTAGTACTTACTGTTTAACTAATCATTAAATATCAATGACTTTTAGGGTTTGATTAAAATTTTCGTTTCGTAAGTCTAGTTGTTGTCATAGTTTTCAATACTAACCTCTGGTCTAATACTGATCCCGTGTTTGGCATTGCGTGCCCGAGTACTATGGGAAGGATATGCAGAGGTGGGGGGAAAGGCAACGCAGAGGTGAATGCTTTAATGCTTGAAAAAAACTCATATAATTCACAAATTATTATCAAATGTCAGACCTTTCTTACATATCATATCCTCTTTCAATACAACAAATTGTTTGCTTACAAAACAAGTGAACAAAAAAAATATTCAACACTTTTTATTGAATACTTGAATATAAGGCTATATACAGTATTGTGTCTGACATGAGATATAAAAAATATATATTTGAATAATATTTGATTTCAAACAAACACTGCAAACACGAGAGTGAATGAGAGAAAGAGAAAAATAAAAAGTGAATAAAAAAATATTCAAAAATTGTTTTCAAACACAAAATCAAAAAATTCCTATTCTTTGAGAGATATTCTGAATATTTTTAGCATTGATTTTTGCATTGAATTTATTCTCTCAGTTGTATTTGCCTTCAGTGCACAGGTATTCAAAGTATTGGGTCATCAAATATAAAGAGAGGAAAGGCTGGGACCGAACAATTGGATGAGCTCTACATATCTATAATAATGTTATATAAGCTCCGAATCCAATCCATTCTCACAATAGATCGCGTGATAACATTTCACAGCAATTATACCCCTGTTCTCTGGGTATAAGCAAAGCAAACGGTTCGGGTGTTTTACAGCACAACAAAACATTCTTCATCTCCTAATATCATGTCATAAAACAGCGCAGACATGAAAACAATCTGAAAAAATCAAACATAAGAAAGAAAAAACTGATTTTCATTATAACAGTGTCACTCAATTCCCACCTTTCTGTTAGCCCTTACTGATAAGCACCTGATTATTTTTGGTGGGCGTTTAATAAGGGTATAAATATAAATAAAAATACTCTGATATTCATATCACAAATCATTTTCAATGTTAAACATTGAAAAAACAGAAAAACAATATTCACTGTAATTTTGAAGTCATTTTTGGTTAACAACAAAACTTTATTTGCGTTTTATATGTCATAGCAATGAGTCTAAGGCTTAGACTTTAAGGGTAGGAAAAAAAAGTCCACAAAAACATTGAATATCTTTTGGTATAAACAAAAAATGTTTGAAATTTAATACTCGAGTGAAAGAAAATACAGTATTTTCTAAGTCTTAGGGAAATATTTCGGTTTACTTTTTGAAGCCAATAAAGTAGACCTTTTTTGTGCTGTCCGTCCAATACATCATATAATAGACAGACTATTATATATGATAGGCTATATTTGCCAATTGATTAATTACATTGCTCATTTGTTAAGAAATATTTATTTATGTGTTTTCCTCTATAATAGACAATTGTCTGTCTAATCAATAGATAGACTTTTAGATGGATTACTGTTTAGTGAAGAAAATAAAACACTTTATTATTATTATTATTATTACTTATTATTAGTTTTAATTTTTAGACTCAACAGACACAACACATTCACTGTCTTTGCAATTGTGTTATTATTTTTTACTTTTTAAAAACCCTATACTTATTATAGTTATTATACTTAACTATAAATTATGCCTTTGATTATCACTATATTATTAGTTCAGTGTTTTTACAGTACATTATGGAATGGTATGCTATGAAAACGTTTGTGCACTCACACTCTGTGCTCTGCACAGCACAGGCAGATGAAGGGCTTATATGACTCCAGGGAGAAGTTTTAGCATTTTAGTTGCTGTCCTGTGCTAACCCTTAACAGCGAAATACTTTTAACGTATTTAGAAATCCTTAACATTTTTAGATTATCAGTGAAAGTATTGACGCAAAAATTGTATTTAAAAAACACACAACAAATATAATACCTATTCTCTGATATATCTTGAATACAAAATACATACTTAAGAGGAAATTGGATTTAAAATACAAAGTAATACTGAAATTATCAGTCTTTGAGATGAGAAACAATTATCAGAGAAGAAAAAGGCATTAAAAAAGTTTGTTTTCAAATAATTATCTTCAGTAGACATGCATTGAAATTATGTATATCTGCTATGATTTGTGTGTGAATTGCATTCAAACGACTCAAGAATTTATTGATTGTATAATAAATTATAATTTTTTTCTTCATTTCTTCAAAACTTATTTCAAATAAATTTAGTTTTAGTTTTCTTTCATTCAATCGATTCCTGTGTTCAACAAATTCTTTCACTTATATATCGGAGAAAAAGCAAAACAAAAGACGAATTGAAAAATATTTTACAGGAATTGAAAAAAACAAATTGTATTTGAAATTGCAGTGCATTTTACTGACGACTAGATATTTGCTCAATGAATACAACAAACATTAGATAACACATAACAGAACAACAAACAGCAAGTGCCTTATGGTCTGGTGTAGTAGTGAGACATACAGTGCTCTAGTGCTCACTGACATGAGTTGGGAAATCGCTTTTTGTATATTATATAAGCGTTTTGTAGGACTAGTAGTATAAGAATGTAAGAAATGTTTTTTCACCATTCCTTCAGTATTTTTCATGCAATGAAATATTTTTCAATTAAATCGACAATTGAAGCGCAAAATGAATTATACAATACATACATACATATGGAGAACAATAGCTGCACCACAACCTCCCGGCCCCCTCTGCAACAAATATTTTTCCGACTGTAAGCGCCAATGAATACAAACATATTTGAGAAATGCACTGCAATTTTGCAAAGAAATACAATTAATGTGTTTGTATTTAAACTTTAAAATTGTTTTTCGCATTCAATTATAAAAATATATTTTTTTCTTTTGCATTCAATTGCATTCAAACTGATGTGTAATTCAATAATAAATTATACAATAAGTTGTTAATGAAATTTATATATAAGGAAATGATATAATGATAGAGTAATTGCTTTGACTGTTATTAAATGAAAAGTATATTTCATTTCTGACTGAATATCTCAAAAAGCAAAACAACAAAAAAGCGTTATTTTGAGTGAAGTCTTTGAAAATCAAGTTTTTTCTAATGAAATGATGAATAAAATTATTAATCATTTTTTCGTTTACTCTTTGTGTGGTATATAACAAAAAAGTGGTTCTGGTGTTAATGGATAATAGCATGGAGTAAAGCTCTAGAGCTAAATACCAGTGCCGTATCGGTAGAGCAATAATATTAATGAAAGCAATTGTAGTCCAAAAATAGTGACAAATATTATCGTTAAATACAATGTATAACCAAAAAGCGAGTATTCATTGCACTTGTATTGCATTTACTATTAGTTAAGCCATTATTGTAAGGGAAATAAAATTGCGTTAAATTAACTGCTCCTCAACTTATGGGTGCGATTTTATGGCCTAAAATAACTCCAACATGGACTACATGTGCTCTAAATGTGATATCAAAAGTTAACTTCACTTCAATCACAAGTGATAACTCTCTCCCTAACCGATAGTGTCGTAACAGAAGCCAAAATCAGAGGAATTCATTGGCACTGGTAATGTCTCTCTCGCTGTGTGGGCCGGGAATCATATAAAAAAGGAGAGCACAGGCAGGAGAACAGTCAGAGAAATACTTTAACCATATTTTTACTATTGTGTGTGAATTGACTTTAGAGTTATGACGAGAAAAGTAATGCCAATGGAGTGTTAGCCCACCAACGAAGGCCACAACACCGGCACTCTATATAAAAGTAGACCGTATTCATCATCACACATACCGGTGCTTCACATAATATTCTGGTTTTTTGGTCGCCGAGGTTAGGGGGGAAAGCACTGTATGACAGACCAAATGATACGAATAGTGCTAAAAAACATATCATATTATATATGACTTGAAATGATATTAAAAAAGCATTTTTTTTATCTACCAGTGCTTTCTACCAGTGCTTAAAGAATGTTATTATATATTATTGTATTTATGAAGAATTGCATTACATTTTCAAATGAATTACATTTTCTTCTTTCAGTTTTATTCAAACCGTTATATAATTGTATTAAAACTTTAATTTTATTTTTTGTTATTTTGTTTTTCACTGAAAAAATAGGTTTTTCTTTCTATTCAGACCTTCTTTTGGGGAGAAATGTCTCTATTATTGAAGGGAATGGTATGAATAGAAGTGTAACAAAGATCCTGTGCCAGAAATCTGAGCAAATATTTAGTCTTAAATTGAAATAATAATAATCATTGCTATCATTGCATCACTTAATCTCTAAATGTCTTTATATGTGATATCTATTGAGACCTACAGTGAGATTGAAAATGAATGCTATATATTGTGGTGGAATAATAGGGGAACTGAAAAATAGGCTCAAAATTACATTTCATTTCATACATTTCAGTCAAATAAGTCTACCTTTCCTTCAGTAAGCATTCAATTGTGAGGTGAAGATCACACACTTGAGGTGTTGGGCGAAAATTTCCCTTTTTTTGCTATACATTGTTATTGTTGTCCTTCAAAGCCGTAATTCTCACTCAAAAGTCATTATTATTAGAGATTTGCTGTAATTTTTTCCAATGGTTTGTGTGTTGTTATTATAGTTAAGTATTGGTCGGCAAAGTGCGGGCGGAGAGGGATCGGACACACAGTGGAACTGGCGGTCAAAGAGCTGGGTCTCAATGTGTGGCTAATAATCTCCAAAGAATTCTTTTGGTCATTGAGTCTAACCTTTAGTACAATTCAGAGATAATTGAATTGAAAAAAGTGAAAGCAATTGAATATAGAGTATATCATAATTAGAGGCCCAATGTCTCTGTCGGCACAGGTATGCAATGACTTGCAATGACTGCTCAAAAGTGGACGGAAATGACTAAAACATTAAATAAAGAAAGAAAATAAAGTTCACCCAAAATGACAGCACATATAATGATATAACACATAAAACAGAAGCAAATTATTTATGTTTTTTCCACAGAGTTTTCAAATTTCTCTTTTGATGACTGTTTCATGTCTTTGACTACCTGTGCGACAGAAGTGAATACTATTAGAATAGTAACGATCGAGTGAACCACTGATTGAATTCTCTTTTTTACACATACCTGTGCTGTAATAGTAGTGGTTTACAGGTAATGACTGATACGATAATTGAGTGAAAAAGAGGAGAAAATATAATAAGAAATGAATAAAAAATAGTAAATAAATGACTGACTCTTAGGATTGTATGCACTGATAGTTAGCATAGGATTAGTTGTATAACCATTGAAAGTGAAATCAAATTGATTTCTCTTATGTGAAGTCTCAGTCGTTTAGGACTCATAGAGGACTGGCTGCCGATCATTATATATCGGGGAATGGCTGCTGATGGCTATGCAGGTGGCGGTAAACATATAGACAGCAAAGTGCACAGACAGTAGTAATCTTACCATTTCTGGTCATTTTTCTATTATAGACTAAGACAGTGAAAAAGTGCCTTCAATTTGAAGGTGAGCGCCGGTATGTATGGCACATAAAATATCAATAATATAGCAGAAGAGAGAGAAAATTTTGCTATTTTTGTGTAAACATTACCAAATCAAGTGTGTGTTCAGACTGTGCTCGAGCACTGGTAGTATTAGTGGGCGATGGGAAATGCCAACAGGCATACAGGCAGTCGTTGTTTTATGAATTCCTACAAACACTGCACTTATATTAAGGCAAAAGAAGTGGAAAATGAAAAAATGAAATAAAAATTTTCTTAACTATCCGTCACTACTGTTGTGATAAAGTGGTTAAACAAATATAATTCATATTCATATAGCACTGGCAGTGCTATACAACAGCACTGGTACCTAATGAGGCATTCATATCAGGCAGTTGTCTAACCCTTGTATTGGAGGCAAAGTTACTATTCTTTGAATTATGATCTCATGTGAAGTCATAGCACTTATGGCTGATTGCAATCACAGTCTGATTATGTCTGTGCCGTATATGATATATACCGATACAAAGAGCACAGGCAGTCATAAAGTGAAGGATAGAGTCGTAAATATTCGCTCAATAGTTATCTGGCATTCATTGGCTATTATTTGAACTTTTTTCCCATTATATGCCCCTTCGGTAAGATTAGACACTTATTTATTTTATGCCCAATTCATACATATATTATATTCTCAATGAGCACAGGTATCATATTTTCAAAGCACTGTCCAATAAAGTAGAGGTGCCTTTGAGAATAAGCCTATCGATTAACTCCTACATAACAATCCTGTGCTCATAGTTAACATTATTTATTAATAGCAATAACTTATCCCCCCTTTTGGCAAATACTAGCTGTGCGCTCAGGTATACAGAGAGCACTGATTGAGATGAGAAGATAAATAGCAAACGATTTTTTGTTTCATCTCCAGCTCTCACTCGGCATCCTCTTTGTTAAAAAGACTGATAATAACTGCCAGTGCTATACAGAATAGAGAGGAATAGCTATCAACTCATAAATAATATGAAAATTATATTCAGAAAACATTAAAAACATTTTTATTTCCTATTATTTATTAAAACAAATATTTGAAACTCAGGTCTAATTGATAGCCAAACGTAAAAACATAATTGTTTTTCTCTCTTCTCAACAATAAAAACAAAATTTTTATTTATAATTCAAATAAAAATTTTCATTTAATTGAAAAGAAATGTTTGTTTTGTTTTGCCATTCAATTCATTCACTCATTCATTATAGAAGTTATGAAAACAAATGAAATGCAAAATAAATATTAATATAAAGAGTGAAAGGTTTGAATGAGAAAAAACAAAACACACTTTTGTTTCAATCAAATGAAAGGCCAGTTGTTTGAGACAAACGACTCATTTGTTTCACCAAAAATTCAGTTCATATTTAGTTGAGAAACAAATCGATTACTTATTGAACGAAATCTAAGACTAATTGACAGAAGTTTTGAACAAAATTTGTTGAGAATTAGCGAAAAGACTTGACTTTTGGTCAGAAAATAGTTTCTCAAAAATCGTAGAAATTCTTCGTCTGTTCATCAATGAAGTGATCCTTAAGTGACTTATCTTAAGAGGAGATGATATGAAGAGGCAAATAGGCGTAGCAGACAATCGGATCTCCTGTTCCAACATAACTAACCAACAGATGTGACATATTATATACCAGTGTAGACACCAGTGTATATACCAGTGCAGCTAAAAAACTAGAGTTTCTCTCAAACCTCCTGCACACTCGACAAGTCTGTACAACACTTGGAGCTAACGTTTTGTTGATTTTTGGGATTTAAAGAGGAAATGGAAAGAAAACAAAACATTTTTAAAAACTTTTCAGATTTACTATTCTCTGAAGTCCTGTGCTCTGAAAGCATTGGACTTATTCTTCAATTGAGAAGACATTAGAGAATTGAAAAATTGAATCCAAAAGTAAACTAAAGACTAAATTATATAATTTGCAGACATATAATGGCTAATGTAAACTCCAGAGCACTGGTAGATGTCTATATCGATTAACTGATTAAACTAAGAGCAGAGCCCAGGCGTTGTTGTTGAACAAGCGTTTTGCATATCGCACAGGAAGCCCAAGCATACGCTCCTCTCATCTGTTTATATAAGACATTATTTGAAACTTTAGTTGAATTAAGTTTAACTCAGAGCTAAAGATTGTGTTATATTTCTCTATCCATCGATAGACTGTGTAATGGTTTGACTCTTCAATAAAATTCAAATCAAATTATAATATGAAATGTTTGGGTAAATGCAAAATCATGTTTGCCTTCAGTTAAGGGGAAGGTTTGCAAAATGTATTTTATATTCTCAACATTGAAAACAGTATTTAAAATATAAGTTAGTTTTTCGCTTCAAAGGAATCACTCAAAAGATTTTTGTGTGTGTTTTGTAGAGACAATGAGAGGAAAGACAGGAAAAAGAAAAATAGTTATTATAATCAGTGATTCGTTTGCACTGAATGTCTAATGTGTGTTGAATTTGCTTTTAATTTACATTTGATGTAAACATTGAAAACATTATTCAAATCCAAATATAATTTAATAAAGATTTCTCTGAAATAGGATCACAAAAAATATCACAAAATATTTCACTCGTTTCCTGACTACCAGTGCATTGCGACTGAGATTTGAATACAACTTTTCCGACAACTCTTTTCATATCATTATTTGCATTAAATGTTTTGTCATTTCATTCAATATAAACATTAATTTCATTAAAAACTTTCCGCAAAAACTTATTAATTATATCTAAAGTTTGTCAAAACATTTCTCATGAATCTCTGGTGCGCTCACAGAACATCACTTATCTATCGGTGCGATGAAGGAGAGGAAAGGGGTTGACATACGAAAAATTATATACAATATGATTGAAGGCATAGATAGAGTAATATTTGTTTATTTAATATATTTAATGCAATAGATATGTGCGGTTTGGACCTCAAATGTTTGCAGTGATGGCTCACTCCCCACATACCAGTGCTCTTTGTCATCCAATACCAGAAATCATATCATTAAATATTTTTGTCCGCAAAATCTTTCTCTCCTTTTGCTTATGATTTATTAGATTAGTCTTAACTGTGAATAAATATATTTATAGACATAAGACGACACACCGGCTGATGATGCAAAGGGAAAGGGATCCGGCGCTCGACTCATGTGGAGATTAAGTGCAAAATCAGAGGCTCTTATAAGATGTGACGGTTTAAGTGGTGATCGTTTGCCCAACTATTTCTTCAACTAATCCAATGGTCAGCAGAAGTGGAAGAATACTATCGATTGGGATATTAATCATAAAAACAAATCCAAAAAATAAGAGAAAAATGTTTTTTTTCGGACAAAATATTTGTTCAAAACCTGAAAGCATTGATAAAAATAATTATTGGTTTCAACTCTTATCTCAAA
This sequence comes from Pantelozetes paolii, assembly GCA_034687845.1. NCBI lineage: Eukaryota > Metazoa > Arthropoda > Arachnida > Sarcoptiformes > Oribellidae > Pantelozetes > Pantelozetes paolii. The sequence goes on from JAQGAT010000917.1 coordinate 18,329, forward strand.
TGTTCAGTGAAAACCCATTTTTACGACCAAAAACACTGGGCATAAACACAACAACCCCTTCGGGCTCTGAATAACTTATTCAGTCGATTGACATTAATGTGCTCTTCAAACGACATGTCGTGTCCCCAGAGGAGGGGAACGGATAGCCAAAGCCAACGGTGTGTTTACCACCAAAATAGTGAATTCATTTGAAATATTTTGTGAGCCTTTCAGTCATGAGATTCATTCAATAGATTAACAAATGGTATGACTATTTCGGTCACTAATGTATGCATAGATAGCACTCGTATTAAGAGATGTTAGTAATGAGTGGACCAGACCTTGAATTAGGCGAACCATTCGAGAAATAGTGTTCTCACATCGTTATCAGATCCCATTCCCCTCCACTTTAAACTAGCACTGGCTGTGCGCTTGTGGGCAAACATAAGGTTTAACATCTCTGGCAATCAGTCCTCCAGAATGCAAAGCAAATGATGCGTAAACTGTCCCTTAGTTTGCCTACCATTCCTTCACTGGAGTTGTAGTCGTCTTACAGACCCCAACCGTTCCCTTCCTATCCCATCCCAATCAGAAATGGGTTCAAAAGATCTCTCATATGAGAGAAATCATTCGTAAAAATCAAATGAAGGGAACAGTGCTTTAAGACGAGGGCACAGGAATGGCCGGGCATTTAATCAGCACATTCTTAAATTGGTTTACCACCCATTCAGGCCTATTGTGTGACAGTACGGTCCGATTTCCTCGTTTAATACGTCCCAATCGCTCAGACATATGAAGTCCTGACCCCCAAAAGAGTTTTACATTAGCGCTGAAGAGAACGGAGGGAATGGGAGACAGAGTTAGACAGTGAGGGAAAGATTGAACACTAGGTTTGCATAGCATTTAAGTTCATTTATCACCTGCACAGCTGCCTATCCCTTACTGCGGCACTGATGCTCTCCGACATAAGTGAGTTTTGACACAATAGCCAATACCCCACACACCCCGTCATACACTTAGTGGCCGCGCACTGGGAGTGGAGTGCATACAGCCTTCATCTGAATAAAGCCAATGCAAGTCATTATAGTAAACACTGTATACAACTGTTGACCCCTTGACTACACACCGGTATATAATAGCAGTAAAAGTGTTTATAAAGATAAGTGACGTTAGGATCGGGAAAGTTGGCTAAACTTTATTATAAGACTGACTAATGAACGGCCAGTGAGTGAAACCAATGGTTAAATGCCTTTCCCTTTCATTCATTCATAATAATAATAACGTCAAAATCAAAGACTAACTGACCGTAAATATTATTAGTCAAACAACTGGTGCTTCGCTAACCCTTTCCTCAAATCATTTACTTAAAGTCCGGGCCATAAATGAGTCGCTTCTTCGAAGGGAAAGGCGTTTAAAGTGTGGATAGAATTGTAAATGGATTCAAAAAGTGGCAAATCTTTTAATTACAGTCACTTCCTGTCACTTTCTAGTGCTGTCTGTCTGTCCACTGATAGAGATCTCAATTTTAGGCCAGACATCAAAACTGATAAAAATATTTTCGTTCAGATCTTTCACTTCTTTGGTATAAAAGTGACAACAATTGTAAACCCATTATAATATTTTCAATTAGAAATCCATACACTTTGAGAATATCTTATGTTTATTTCTTTTTAACCTTGCTTATTTTCCACCGCATAAACTGATACAGTTTGATCAAAATGAACAAGGTTGCTTCTATGCAAACTGTAATTATTGTTAAAATGATTTTAAAAAGATCATTAAAACATTTACTATTATTTGATTGGAACTCCTACTAAGCCTATTTTATATAGAGAGACAACCTTGTTAGTTTTTTATTTTAATTAATTCATACACATATTATCTAAGAATTGAATATTACTTACAAATACAGTTTGATATAAATGAACAAGGTTGTTTGTATGCAAACTGTAATTATTGTCAAATATATTTTTAAAAGTTGATTAACACAGTGGATATAATATAACTGGTCATATGAATGTTATTTATATTTTCGACAACCTAGTTAGTTTTATATTTTAATTAAATGACAAAAATTAATTATTATTTATAAAATATATTTTGAATATTGTATTGAATGTCAGAAAATATTTAATTAAAATTGTTTTTCAAATAATACTCTTATATCTCAACACTTGATGTCAAAACACACTAACTATTGATTGAATAA
>JAQGAT010000918.1:0-20498 GCA_034687845.1 Pantelozetes paolii
CATCAGACCTTGCTAAATCTGATAAATTATTTGAAGAAGAAGACTTACTAACTACAACAGACCTAGTATTGAATGATGTTGTCAGGATAGTAAATTTATTTTTACTTGGTTTTGCCATAACTGCAGTAATTTTATTTTTAGAAATTGTCCATGCCCATTTATTCAATTGCAACAAATTCAATTCAATTTATGTTGATATTGTAATAAACGCTTTATTAATAATTAATTTAAGAAAATTTGAATATATCACTGATGATGGTCATTGAAGTGCACTGATGCAATTACCCAATACCTTATACAATTAAAATACATTATTATCCTTAATTAATATGGAATTTATTAAAGTTATTTTCAAATCACATTCAACTTTTATAATGAACTGGGTTATTTATTTTATGCTGTATATGATAATCAACTTTTAAAATGTTGTCAAATATATTATGTCATTTCAAATAATACCGTTTAACTGTTAAAACATATCTGTACTTATCAATACTTATTCAGAAAATATTAGAAATCATGTTATTTTCACACAAAGTGTATGATATATCAAATTAAAATTAATTTTAATTTATCTTGATATTTTTATTGTTTGTTTAAATTTTCATAATTACAATTCTGTATATGACAACTCAATTATATAGTTGTGCTTGATATATCAATTCTTGTTTTTTAAAATATTATTATATCTGAGATTAATTTATGAGTAAAATTGAGAGTAAAATGAAAGACTACAGAATTAGTACAATATTATCTTTATTTTATAAAAAAGCAGTGATATTTTATTTAATTACTACAATTAAATAGCGGATAAAATGTCCTATTATATATCAATTATGTCTGTATATACAGCTTTATAAAAACACCTTGCAGAATTCTCATAATGTAGCAGAAGTTGTGTTACGATGCATTATCAGAATGACTGAATCTTGGTTGTCTCATTTGGCAAAAATACTTTGTCGTGAACGGCAATAAATATTTTTGTTTAAAATATGTAGACATATTTTGTCGACAAAGTGACAATAATCAGGAATATTTATGATAACTTAATCTACAACTCATAAAATCATTTATATTTAGAGGTATAAACTATTTTTAATGTTTTTCTTATTATATTATAAACACTGTATTTGTTTACATGAATAATACAGTATTAAAGGGTTGTTAAATACTGGAAATGGTTTGCATTGATAAATATGTCTATTCCATTATCTTGATGTCAACTCATATGATCTACGTAAGTCTTGTCAAAAATATAATTCAATTAAAATTGTTTTAAATTTAATTCATAGTCAATAAGTTTTTCATCATTTGGTCCCGCATTTGTTGATTTGCAATATGTATTAAACACTTCAATGCAAATGATTTCATTGTTTCCAACTATCCTAGCCGTTGGTCATGTGACTGGAACACTTTGTAAATTTAGTTTATTTATTTGTATTACAACTAATATATTCTTTATGATCTAGGTGGGCTTATATATCAATACACTAACAGACAATTAATAATAATATTGTTATTGCTTTTGATGGCAATTTCGAGTACATCTGTTCCCTTCACTCAACAGTTATGGCAATATTTTATATGTGCTTTCATATACGGCATTGGTTCAGGTGCTTGGATGACAACATACAATGTGTGGTTGATGGAGATGTGGCAAGATAGATCGGAAAGGGTTCTCTTTGTTTCACAATTAATCTATGGGGTCGGTGCAAGCTTAGGGCCATTGATTGATGCACCCTATCTTACCGGCGATACAGCAAAGACAGCCATTCAAACAAACAAAACAAAATATTTCAATGAATTTATTTTAAATAATAATAATTTGAATGCAAATGAAAGCGAGAGAAGAGACAAACTGACCACTCCTTTCATAATAATCGGTGCGATTCAAGCGTTTTGTAAGTAATGATTGCAAAACACAATGAAATTGATTGTAATATCAATTCATTTAATTACAGTTCCATTGGTTTTAATTTTGATGTTTTTTGGCCGCAAATACCAAAACCAGAAGAAAGAGATTGAAAGCATTGATAAGAAAATGAAATCAAAATTATTTGATATAAACGGAAGAAAAGTGAAAATAATTACTATTGTTTTAAGTGCTATATCGTTGGCTTCAATAAATTCATTGGAGCTTGTTTATTTTAATTTTGGCACCACGTTCTTTCAGTACATTGACATAGAGCTGAGCGCTAGCAGCGCAGCCACAGTGTCGTCAGCGATGGCCATAACCTATACTGTGAGTCAGATCTTCAATCTCTTTGTGGGAATGGTTTTGAAATCAAATTATATGATTGCATATCATTTCATAATAACCTTTCTCTCAATCATTGCACTCATATTCTGTCAAAATTCAATTATCGCTGTTTGGATACTGGCTGTGAGTGTGGGCTTTGGGTTTTCACTATTATATCCGGGAATACTAGCAATGGTTGGTTCAAACATTGAGATAACCAACAGAATTGGAACAGTTATCTGGTTCATTTCAGGTGCATTTAACTTTATCCCTCCATTAATATTGGGATCATTTATAAAGCACTTTCCAATGATTTTTGTTATTATTCAAGTGATTTATCTCTCGATAAGTGTATTGAGTGTTATTGTGATTACAATTCTTATAAAGAAATATTCAAATAAAACATAAAAATAATTCATTTGAATAACCTTGCACACTTCATATTTTTCCTAGACTTTCTAATTGAAGTATTGGATTTTAATTTAAGAAATGACTACATTTATCATATTTGGGTCATCAAGCAAAATTATTACAAATTATTTTTATATTGGTTTCTATAGTTATTATGTTGTTTTCAATTCAATAATAAATTGCTTTATTATAACGGTAGGGAATTAATGATAATAATAGGTTACAGCTACTTTACCATCAAACTTATGACATCTGCTATATTTATTCACAAAACTGAGTTGTTGATTATCTTTATATTAGTATTCAAGTTAGTCAATTGTTTAAGAATGTCATATATGATAAAAATTAGTATTAACCCACTAAAACCTTGGGTATATGATATTGAAAATACAAATTGTAAAGGGATATTGTGTGACCTTCTACAATATTTATCAATGTCAATAAATTTTAGTTATATTTTTAATAATAACCTAGGCAAAGTTAATTTAAATAAAACCAATACTTCAACTGAACATGATAATGTGAGTAAAATATTGAATAAAATCTGGTAAGAGTCAAATTATTTATAACGTGATAATTTATATTTAGTCAATAGATTTGATATTTAATCGAATATCTTATAACGACAAAGTTATAACATCTGGATCATTTGAATATTCATTACCATATTATTATGGGACATTTTTTATTTTATTAAATAATTATCCAAAGTTTGAATCCACTATATTTGAACTTCTCAAAGTTTTCAATTGGATACCTTGGTTATTAATATCGTTGAGCTTTATATTTACTTTTACAATGATTTATATCATTTACATTTTAAATTATATAGATAAGCAGACAACTTTTAAAATGCTATTTAATAATATTAACATTATCTTTGAAGGTATCTTTTAAAATTAATTTACCCTGATTATTAATTCATTAATTATTAATTGAATTTATATTTTTAGATTCGATTTTAAATCAATTCTTTAATTCAATTTCATTTAAAATTTTAAACATTTTATTGCTTTTTATTTTATTTTTAATAAACATTGAATTCTCGGGTAAACTCATCGCACAAATGAATGTAAAGAAAAGAATCGACAAAATCAATGATTTTAATGAATTATTTGGTTCTGGGATAATTTGTATAATTCCAAAACGCCATTTTCTAGTAATGAAAGTGGCATTGGATAATTTACAATTATTCAACAAAGGAAATAAAAGATTATCAATATTATCCCACAATCCAACAGAAATTATGAGTGAAGAGAAATGGATTAAAGGGACTAATGATGGCAAATATGCTCTATTCTTGCCCGAGGTACCTCTGAAACAATCTTTGATTGCATTTTCCAAAATGGAGCCAAAATTATCAAGTCAATATCAGTTTAATTTATTAATAAATCCTTTCCTTAAAATACCTATCCTTGTAATTGCTTGGAATTGTGAATTAAATGACACATTTAAGAGATTGCTATATAAAAGGTAAGATTTGAATAATAATATGATTCAATACTGTCATAAAATTTATTTAATTAATATCTAATTAATTATAGAATATCTAATTATTTAACCAGGGGTATTATTATGAGACACTTGAAATTAACATTATTTAAATCTGAAAGATATTTTGTAGAAAGCAATTTGTTAGATTCAGATGAATTAATACTGGATGACTTTATCAAGATATTTTATTTCTATATAATTTGTATGTTATTTATTGCTATTTTACTTATTTGTGAAATATTATTCTCATATTTGATCCAGTATATTATATTAAATTTATTATTAAATATAATTAATACAAAATAAGTTAAAATAATTACAATAAACTATTAACTCATGAAAATCAATAACAAATGAATATTTTGTTTCTAATCATAAAATTATTATAAAAATTGTGAAAATATTAAGAATTAACAAAATTTCATATATTTTTCTTAAAGTTTAGTTGAAATTATTATTTGTGTCTGTTGTATTAAAATTGATCCATATATATATATATTGACCCAGGTCAAATAAAAATTCATTCAAATTCTATTGTTAGTAATTATTTTCTTTATAAAATATCTTTTTAAATAAAATAAATATTTAAAAAAACTATTCAGTATAAATATATAAATAGATTTAAATATTAAAGTAAATCATTAATAATGATCTTGTCAAATTGTTATAAATGCGTGTCAAACACAAACAAGTGATGGATTTTCAAAACAAAATTTAATGAGTATTTACATATCATTAGTATAAAGAAGGTTAACATTAATGAACATAATATTATTCAAGTCAATTTTAAATAAGTCTTATTTAAATAAAATAATATGTTTGTCAATAGTGTAATATAAACCATAATGGTGATATTTGTTTATAATAAAATAAAGTTTTTATTATATTTATAATGAAGTACAATTAATTCAAATATTGAAAAATGTCTTGTATTTAATATTATCAAGATACACTGTTTACATTAAAACTTTATTATTGCACAAATATTTTCTTAAATACTAAGACATAACTCCATTGACATGTAATGTAGAATCATATACATTTATAAATAAATTGAATATGGTCATTTTCAACATTAATTGATATTTAACCTGGTAATATTTATGTGATTAACGCATTTTTAATGTCTAAAATGATTGATCCAAATAATCTGTTAAGCAATGATTTGGTCATCAAAGGGGCGGACAGTCATCTCTACAGAATTGGTTTATCACTATTCAAATGCAAATCAAATATTAAACGAAACATATTTTATAATCCATATTTTCTTTTCTGCTATTTCTTGCATCATCTCATTCGTCAAATAATACCCATCGCATTCAATTATAAAGATAATTCAACCTTGTTCTACTTATTGATAGGTGATGTTGATTATTTTCTTAAAACAGGACCAATATTACAAATTTGTTGTATCATGGACAATATTATATTACTATTTTGTGGACAAGCAATAAATGTCAGAAATTATTTGAATGACACGAAACCCACTGATTGGAGAGTCTTTGAGATGTTAGCGGGAATTATATCCCCGGCCAGTATTGGACTCAATGACGAACGAGTTATTCTTAAAATTGTTTCTATGTCTAAGAAGACATTGCTTTTCGCCAGAATTCAAGTTTACTTGCTAACAATAGGAACATTTGTGACAGCAACTTTTATCTATTACGTTAATTCTAATATTTGGCAATTTATTATAATTTCAATCCCGCACAGTTTTGTGTGGGGGTTGTGGATCAACTACGTCTATTCATTCCTTGTTTATCAAACAATCTATTACTTTATTATCACTTATTATCTGAATCTCAAACTCGAATTAATTAATTCAACACTTCTTAAGAAAACCTCAAAACTATTTAACAAAACCAACAAAATATTGAAAATTATTACACAATTGAATGAAACCTATGAAGAGATCAGAGAATATAATGACAATTATTGGTCGATATTCTTGCTTCAGGTTTGGCTATCTCTGGGCTCACTTATCGCTTTACAAACACTGGGTTCACTGATTGTGGAGGGTCAGCTAATTAAATACCTCTTACTTAATTATTCAGTAATAGATTTTTGTCTCTTGATTTTCATTATTACTATTTCTTCCCAAATCTATTCTCAATCACAAACTACTTATGGACTTCTTTACTCTCATTTGAATGCATGTAAATCGATGAGACTATCTACAAGACTCAAGGTAAAATTTGCGTAGAAATAACGTTTGTTTAATGTTTTTAAATATTTTTAAAAATGTTATTTTAATATTCTGTACTTGTGCATATTACTTACGTTCTGAATTTATTTCAAAGTTATCTAGCATGATTCAAAGAGTTGGAAGTATGAAGGTTGGATTTTATTGCTGGAATCTATTTATAATCGATAGTTTTCGAGGCTTTGAAGTAAAAACATTTAAATAGTATTCTTAATCTCATTAACTTTTATTTTTGATCCAGATCATTTCCTACAGTGTTATGTTATTCCTAATGATCTATGACATGTGGTATTGACACTCAACAAGAATTAAAAATCAAAAATATGGACAAGGCAATATGTTAGATTATATGCATTGGTAAGGTTAAGATGAAGGGTAAAAATGTAGATAAAGTAAATAGATAAGCTATGCATTCATTGTGACTGTTAATCTTATCAACTTACTTTTTGTAATACATTTTAATCAACGTTTTGAACAATAATTCATTGATAAGTACTGTTAAACACATTTCGTAACTAAACTGAAATATAATTGAAACGACATTTAGTTATGAATTATTTACTAAAAGAGTGTAATTAAAAATAATGTAATAATTAATTGATTGTAATATTTATTAATAAAATAATGTTAATTAAGTTTAACTTATTTATCATTAGTTTTGCATTCAATTCATTCATTATTATTGGTATTTATTTAACATTTGTATTGCAATAATATTTTTTAAAATTAAAATCATTTAATTTTTACTTAAATATAGATTCAATGAATCATTTCATACATTCAGACAAATCCCTCTCAAATTGGATATCATTTGACAAAAAGACATTTTATTATATTTCAAATTCATTGACTGATTGGCACAAAGCGGACAATAATTGTCGGCAAAGAAACTCAAATTTAATTTCAATTCAAGATAAATATCTGATTAAATATTTATTGAGTGAAACCAGTGATAAAGTTAACGGCTTTTGGACGGGAATAAGTGAATTGTCTCAAATTGACATTGAGTATATTAGGTCTGACCCTCAATATAGGAATTCAATTGACATATTAAATAAAAACAAGAATAATAATACTGATAATGAAATATTAAAATGCGTTGCTATAGAAAAAGGATCGGGTACTTTGAAATACAATTCGTGTGATGAAAACGATTTTGGATATATTTGTGTTAAAGATAAGACTGAAATCAAGGGTGAAATCACAAAAACAAAATGTATTTGTTTACCAAAAAAAAACTCAATAAAAATACTGTAATCTAATTTTCTTTTACAGTTGAGAATAAACGAGATAAGTCACCTGTGCCAGTTTATAATAGTTGCAATATCTCAGGCACTGTTGGCATTGAATTTAGAAATTCATGTTATATTTTTAATAACAAATTGTCCCTGAATTGGACTCAAGCCCAGGAATATTGCTATAAAACTAATGAATCAAATTTAGTGACGATTTTAGATGAGTCTGAATATGAATTCATAAAAGATTACACAAAACTGATGACAAATTTTACACAATTCTGGATCGGTTTGTATTCAAACAAAAACTCATCTCAACTACAGTTTCAATGGATCGATGAAAATGATGTAAATCTGACGTTTTGGGAACCAAAACAACCGGTTTATTATTCAAATAACACTGGTCAGATATGTGGTTATCAAAATCAAGTCTCTGATCAGTGGGCTGTTGGACAGTGTTTAGAGGAAAAACATTTCATTTGCAAAAATAAAATCGACCCGTCCTATCCATCACTACAATATAATAGCAGTTATTATTGTCCAGAATTTAAATATACAATAAATAAGAGCTTTAAATGGACTGACATTGATCACACTTTAGGGGTTTGTTACTGGTTTAGCACAGATATCAATACAAATCTATTGAAAACTACATGGACTGAGGCATCACAAAAGTGTCGGTCCTTTAACTCAACACTTGTTTCAATTCATTCCTCTCAGGAATTATTGAAATTAAAGCCAAGACTAAGAGACAACACTTGGATTGGTTTATATGAGACACAAATTGGTATTTAATTTAATCACATCTTAAATATTTTTAAATTATTACTCAATTATCTAAACCACAGGTGAATTCAAATGGGAGGACAACTCTACCCTTCAATTCACAAATTGGAAAAACAATATTAAATTCAATAGAAATAATAGAAATTGTGTTTCTGTTAATCAAAATGATATGAAATGGTCTTTAAATCCATGTTTTAGTGAATCATTTATTTATCACTTCATATGTCAAACAAAAAAACTATTGAAAGCAAATGAAACACATTTAATGACGACAACTATGAAAACAATTGATACCACTATTAATTGGACAACAAATACAACATCAGATTCACATCATTTAGACTCAACTCTCGGTAATGTTAGTGAACTTCCCATAGCAGTGAAGTATGGCTTCATTATAATGGCATTGATTGTAATAATCAGTATTTGTGTTAACATTTATTTTGTTGTCAAAAGAGTCAGAATTACAAACATATCAGATAAGAGTGTAAACAAAACAGAGACTAATGTAGAAGTGTGTGGCACAGGTAGTCTACGTAGGAAGAGGTATAATGATGTACTCAATTCAAATGATCCGAAAATCGTTTTCAGTAATATTAAAATTAATTGAACTATCAATTATTTGAATAAATTTTATCAAGCAAATAATTGTTTGATAAGAGAGTATAATTAATTGTAAATAATAATCAACTTGATAAGATTAAAATGTTTACTAATATTTGGTTGCTAATTATTTATGAATAAATGTGTGCTTAAATAATTCAAGATTGAATATAGAATTATAACCAAGTGTCATTTATATTTTGCGACACACTAAGTACTCCATCATAAAAATAACAAAACAAACCAAGAGTACCCACAAATATAATAAATATAAGTCACGTAAATTAGACAAGGTTACATTACTGGATTCATATTCAACTTGATGAAAGTTAAGATGATAATCCCGCAAAGGATTTACCGCTGCTTTAATCTTATGGTCATATATTCCACTGTGAATTAAAATGTCAATCCTATTTGAAATTAATAAATTTAAGTAGATGCAATTCTTTAATTCCTGAATACTTACACCAAATCCAAAGTATCCGAGTTATTACGATTGAATCTAGCAGGATTTGTTAGTAAACCAGCAGGAGTAAAATGTTTAAACTCTTCAGACATATGAATATCTATGGCTTTAATAAAGTCTTTTGACATTAGCTTCTGCTTGATGATTGTCCCTATAATGTATGAGACTACCAGTGCATATTTGCCAGACAGGATTCTATCATAATCTATATCTGTATCTATATTAAATTTACCTTGTGACAGATCAGCAATAGAAATTATTTTATGAATTCTATTTTTAAAATCGTTTGCCATTAATTGCATCTTGGTTGATTCATGTTTTGTCCGATGAGTGAAGGTAACAATGTCTTCGGTTTCAAATGTTATTATTTTGATGTCTTTCCACTCATACAAGTCATTCCATGTGTTTATACATAAATCTGGTCTTCTTTTGATCATTTGATTCCAGAGCTGTCCAGAAAATGCAGACAACAATACAGTGGCTGCCAATAACCAGGAACCGCTCATAAATCTGTCAAAAGTGGTGCTAATATTTATCGACCAATAATCGGAAAGAATTACTGAAAAATATGACCAAAATGTAGTGAAGAATGACTTAACGCTTATATTTTTAACACTTGTTATCAAAGAGATGACAATAATTGACGCAAATATTGTATAATAGACTTCAATATCAAAACATAAGAATTGATTGAATAATGAATGTTCGGCTGAAATGAATAAAAATATAACAAACAATACATTAGTTATAAAATAATTGTAAAAATGATTACATTTGCGAGTTTTGGCTATTATTCTCGCGGCATATGAATATGCAATTTGTTTTGATAACCTCATCTGAAAACCACTTTTATCATAAGTAAAATAATCATTAAACTGAGACCCAGAAGCGGTGGCCAGTCCTATGTGTGGCATAGAATTCATGCCTTCTTTCATTCCTTTACTCAAAAATTTTTCAAATGATTTGATTTGTGGCAAAATATTTAACCTAGTACATCAGAATATCAATAATATTAGGTATTATATTTACAATAGATAAATAAACTTACCTAGCATGTGCAAACTTTGTAAAATATTCAGCGATCATCATCAATGGTCCACACCATTGGTAATTAGTTGTTGACTGATTGCCATCAAATGTTTGCCATTCCTTATAAGCAATTTGAGGAATATATTGAACCGGGAACACATCGTAAATTGTTAAATTATCTCTATATGGACCAAATTTAAATATGGACCCTGATTCATTATCTGTAAAGTTATAACAGTTCTTCAATCTATTTCTCACACTTTCCATCAAAACTATTGTTAATATTTGAAAATATAAAATCAGATTTTCTGATGTTAACGATGAATACGACTTAGTTTATCAGTATATGATCCTGATTCTATGCATTTCAATTATTCAGTTATATCGATTAATATATTCACTTTAAATGTCTAATAGATTACATATCTTTTATTATTACAGTATTATTAATGATTTGTTTATAAGGACAGTACCTGACAGTTCTGGATCTGGGCTGATGAGAAAATACAGTAATGAGTAAATTTTATGCTTGAATATACGGTATGAGAATATAAACTATAATAAAATATGAGTATAATTATATCAAAAGACAAGACTAAACACATCTCCAAAAGTTTTATGAGTTATAAATGATTTGATGAAATGCTTTTGAATTTAAATATTTAATGACTTTTTGTCAATAATATTGCATTAAAAACAAATTTTTATTTAAAGATTTGAATAAATAATTTGAATTGAGAATTTAGAAGGTGCCGGGTATTTTGAAATTTTTAATCTCTTTTCCAATAACGTCTTTCAACACCTTTCCGATCAGATTTCTGGCCACAGGATTGAAAACTTTGATAAAGCCTTCGCCCAAGACGTCGACCAAATGATCCAAAATCTTAATCGGTCCGTGAATATCAATCTTGACGTGCTCCAGGTCGTCCACTTCCAAATTGGTGATTTCAGGTTTACCGTCCGCACCGACACCGATATCGGCTTTGATATCAATGTTACCGATAGTAGAGGTCAGTGTGAGCTCTGTGTGGAGATCCATGAATTTGGCCATTGCTTTGAAGTGAGCCACGACATTGTCGTCTCCCAATTGGATGTGTGCAGTGAAGTGTCCATTTGTGGTACCAATTGTGCTGTCGCCTGATCTCTTGATATGTGACAGTCCACTGATGGTTCCCTCAGTCAGATCGGCTTCACCTAAAAATATGTTATATATTTTATAACTTGTTGTTTGTTTGACCCTGAGTGCACAGTACATACCGTGCCAATCGATGATAATCTTTTTGTGGAATTCCACCTTTTGGTCGGGGATATGGAAGGGCTCTAACGAGGCGTTGTATTTGGCTTTCACACCATTTAACACCTGATCGACGAAAGTGTTTGCGTTATTAGTGTCAAAATCTGATGAAGTTTTTGGTGAAAAACAATTCAATTAAACATTTGTTTTGAAATATTTTTTGACAAAACATAAATTGAATGAAAACTTACAGCCAATCGATGCGCTCTCGACTGCAATGAATGCAATTAAAAGAAAACTCAAAGCCTTTGAAATCATTGCTTTTCTTTTAATCACTTTTTATTATTTGTCTGAAAATTAATGTAAAAATTAATTTTAAGTTTAATTCAAATTAATAAAAAATAATTACAAGTAATGGCACAGTATTTCCACCGATTGGTGACAAACATGAGATACAAAACTCATTTTATATTAATTTTAATCAATGAAAAGGGATTTACAATTTAAAACCTATGACTATAATACTGATAAAATACATTTTAATATTAGATTATCCTAATCTGCATCCCATTACTGTAATAGCACCTGTCTCTTTTCCAATATTAATCTAATTATCATTTTAGTACTGTTTCAGCATTTTATAATATTTAGTAATTAAATATTGAAAATATCAAATATAAACAATCTAAGTTTTAAAGCACTTGTGAGACATTAGATTTAATTAAATATAACAGTAAATGCGTCAAAGATTAAAATGAATATAATATTGTTGCCAAGTACAATTTATTTTGTAATCCCTGACCTTGATTATTTCATTTAAAAACAACCCTTAGTGTGAGAGATCCTGTTTAATAAATTGATAAGATAACTTTTAAATATTAATTAATAATGATTGATTGAAGACAAGAATATAAAGTGAATTTTGAATAGATATCAATAAAGTTATGAAATCATAGATAAAAACGATTAATATTGTTTGACAAATATGATATTTGCAATAAATTGTACTTGAATATATTATATTAATTTATTAATAATGAAAATTAATTTATATAATTATATTGTATAATCATAACGATTATTGGTTACCGATATCAGTATATATTTCAATTAGTAATCTGCTCTTTAGCTTGTTTCAAATATTTGACGAATATCTGGAATAGTTCTTGCATAATTTCAAAACTAAATTTTTCAAAAATATTTTTAGCCTTTTTTAACACATCTTCAAACGCTTTCTCATCCAATGGTTTGTAATCACTCAAAACAGAATCAATTTCTTTAAGCATTTCTTCTTTCAGTTTCTCGTCTTTAGTTGTTTTGTATTCTTCCACTTGTTTTGACAGCTTTTCCATACCATTGCTTAAACCCTCTAATATATTGATTTTGAAATGACCGGTAATAGTTTCAACAGGAAAGGGTGTTGGTGTTAGAGGGGCTGCATCTGAAAAAGCAGTAAAATAAATTAAATGCAAATTTTGATAATCAATTTATTTGTTTTACAATTCATGTATGCAAATGAGCATAACATCAAGGCAATTATAATCTTCATGTTTAGATTACTTTTAGGCTCAGGTTACTAAATCTTGATCATTTTGACATTACCATAGATTTATATATGATTTGATTGTTAATAAATATCTATTATTTGGAAATTTTATTTGTGATTAACAGATGCCATGATTTCATCCTTTGTTGAAATGTTTAAACAAAATTAATTACAAAATAATTAACACGTTTTTACAATGTGAAGATTCAATCGGTAATATACCTCATCGGTGCGGAGAATCGGATGATTATATCCGATATGCTTACCAGGGTGCAATCTATTCATTGATATATCTGATAGTATTCAATAGTAATAATAACCGAAAATGATATTAAGCGATAGGATCTTAAACGATTCAGAATGTAATTTGTAAAATATAGCACAAATATCAATGTTTCTAAATGATCTAGCTCTAACGTCATACCAACAAATATGAACAGGATCTTATACCAAAAATAAAACAAATTATATGTTCAAAATCACATCAATTTAAATGAATTTAAACTTTATTTCGGATTAAACTTAAAAATTAAAACAAATTAATTAATTATAACTTTTTTTCCACAAGTTTTTGAACTTCAGTCAAAATCTTGACAGCAATATCAGAACTAGCTTTCACCTTTCCATAAGCGTATCTCTCCATCATATTCAAGTCAGGTTGAGATATTTTCTCGTCCAAAGTGTGCTGCATCATTTTGATCTCAGCCAAGACTACTTGAGTCTCCATTGAAATGGTTTCTCTCATCTCTTCACTGTGTGTTAACTGCCATTCCCTCAACTGGTCGCTCAGTTTTTCGAGAAACCGTTCCCCTTCTCTGATCTTCTCATTTGCAAACTCCAGCCAAAGTGAATCAAATTTGTCCCTGTAGTCAGGGGTTGTTTGTCCGTCTAATCAAATAAATGTGTGACAAAAATATGAATATTTATAGTGTTTTGCATTACTTATCAGACATAGAGTGGAACACAACATAAAAATGATTAAAGAATTCATTTTTAATTTTTATTTATTTTATATTTTGAAACAAACTTTTAGTTTTTGATTGCTTTTTAAATCAATGATTGCTTTATGTGTTTCACATTATGTGAAAATATATTTTGATAAACATTTGTTTGATTTACATTCTCTAGTGATTGAGATAAACCGATATATATTTACTGGAGTATTGATAAATGCAGTGTTATTGTATTTAATTGATATTATATGAAGGTATCCCTAAAATTGAAAAGTAGAATGGGCAAAGTTACCCAAATGGGGTAATTTATAACGCAATTAAACACCATATCACTCTATGCTGGGGATCTGCGCATCCTAATTTGTTATCTTAATTTGATGACATATTTAATAAAGTTATTGTAAATATCAATGTCAATTATTTCCTACTCTTATGAAATTGAATAAATGGAATTCTGTATATAATTATTATTGTTTGTATGAAAATGTAAAAATAATTAGTTTTTGTAGTAATATATTAAATAGTTTTCAATATATTTCCATTTATTTAAATATATTATTTGTGAACTCTATTACAAATAATAGAGTATATTGAATAAAAATAATACGAAATGTCATTTTAACAGCATTGAGCCAGGCACTGCTGATCTATATTAATTTTCTATATTGTATATTTTAAAATAAAGCAATTAAATATATTAAATATATTACACTGATTAATTTATTTTATTAAGTTAAAATTATTTGACATTAATGTTTGATTTGTTAAATAAATTTTTATATTAAACGATGAAATATAATAAATTGAAAATTCATTTAAATATCAAAATATTTGGTCAAATATTGATAATAATTTGTTTGATTTATCAGTTTTGTAATCAAACTATTAATTATTTAATGTATGAAACAGTCATTGATTGGAAACAAAATACTAAATATGTGTTCAATCCGTCGGTTACTATATGTGCTAATCCTAATGATTATACGGGATCTACAATAGTTGATAATAAGTATCGATACAAACAGGAAAAATGGGAATTACCTCTAAGGTGTAATATATTTATATCGTCATCTAATCGACCCAGTTGCATTGATATTGATCAAACTTATTTAAGTTTCAGAAAAAACTCAATTTGTGTTTCATTTCTGAATCATTTTAATCATGCATTTAATGATAGTTTACGTTATTTTGAAATTAGTTTAATAACTAAGAAAATAGATATTATAATTCATCCACAAAATAGTCCTGCGCATTTCAGTAAAGTTTATAGATTTAGAGATAAAAAACTTTACATGCTAGAATACGACGTTATTGTTCAATCATTACTACCCATACCTTACAAAACCGATTGTTATGACTATGAAAGTAATGCTTTGTTAGGAATTCATCCAAAATCAAGAGATGACTGTTTGTTAGAGTATATGAAACGCAAAGAAATGCAAAAATGCCAACAAAATTATTATTGGATTCAAAAGGCTTTAAACGATAATTATTTAAACGCAACTAACTTTGAAATCCCATTTTCAAACTGTTCAGTGAATGTTAATTACAAATATTTAAACACATTATGTAAACCTGATTGTTTTATACACAATATCGATGTGAAATGGTCTGAACAAATCTATAATCCACCTGTCACATATTTAATATCGTTTTTTCGAAACAAGGTGAATTTAATTGTGACAAACAGTCCCAAAATTAAGTTAACTGAACATTTGTCTTCATTGGGGGGACTCTTATGTATGTACACAGGATTTAGTGTTTATCAATTTATCATGTATTTTATTAATCAAGCTAAAAATAATTTACATAAATTATTTCCAACACATAATATTAGTAAAATAATAAGTTCATATTTGAGCCACATCGTTTTAATAATTTGTTTAATTATTATGGTATTACAATTATACGAAATATTTTATAACTACTTAAATAACTATACAATAAGCAAGATTAATTTAGTTTCAGAATTTAGAATTCCTAAAACAGTGATTATGTTTACCCCAAAACTAATCTTAAGTCACAGTGATATATTGAAGAAAATATATCCTGCTTGTAAAAATGAACTGGATAATATTTTTTCAAATAGTGATTATGCACTTCTATCTGACCTAGAAGAAATTTACGTTAAATATTATAAACAATTACTTAAAGACAAGAAATTTTATTTATTTAATGAATTTATTCTCAAAGATTGGAAACAAATTCCAATTGAATGCTATTTTCTGCTATCAAATGGAGAACAGTATTCATGCAATAAAACCGATTTCAGCATAAAATACCCTGAATATCTTTACTTCTATATTAATCAACATATATTTCATAATATTTCAAATGATTTGAAAAATAATTTAATTAATAAATTTAAGCAGAATAAATTAGAAAAGATTGTAATGAGCTATGATTCTGATAAAATCAAATTTTTGCATTTCACCTTTGATGAAATCAATACTAGATATAAAGGCGTTTCGCTCAACAGTGAAAACAATATAATGTTTTGGTCGCAAGTATTTATCAAAAATAAATACATAACTAATTGCAATGAAATGGATGTAGAAAATGATAATAAATATTTTAAAAGCCGAAATTCTCAATTTGAAAAATGTTCAATATCAATTCTGCTTGGTAAATACAATTGTATACCATTAGAATATTATGTCCATAATGAAATATCACTGGTACTTTCTGAAAGGATCAAGTCAAAACTTTGTTCAAAATCTTATCCAAACGACACATCAATAATGAAATTAATTTATAATAAATGTGAAAATATTTTAAATAATAATTGCATTCAAACGAAATTCCTATTTAATACCAGAACAGTTAGAAATCACTTGAATTATACGAAAATCAATTTAATTCCTAAATATTATTTTGAGTCGCAAATCACTGAACACAATGGCTATGAGTTCAATGATTTAATTTATAATACCGGGGGAACTATAAGCCTTTGGATGGGCTTGACATCAATTTCTTTATATTTGTTAATTAAAAGATTTATTATATTTTATTCAAATTGTGTGCAAATCTTAGATATTTTTATAATTATTTTAATCAATATTTATTTCGTTAAATTTATTTTTAATTTTATGCAATGAAATGATTGCAAACATTTTTCAATTACCAGAAAATAGTTATTAAACACAAAATAAATGTTTTAATAAGTTTTCATTTGATTTATATGTAAAATATTACTTTAGATTGGTGATTTCTTTTATCAGATAAATTAATAGTACACTGTGTTGTTGATCATTTTCAGGGTTAATCAATTTATAGATAAAATTCAGTAGCACTTATAGAATCTGTTTTAATGGTTTGAAAGGTTTAATATTAAACCTATCAATATTAAATTATCAATGAATAAAATATTGGTGCTTGATCAAATACAGTTGTGATTTGAGAATATATTTTAATTAAATTATTTTCAATTTGCTACTCAAATACCCTGATAATTTATTTTAAGATTTTCAATTAAAATATTACATTATTTTTATAATATTATTTCATTTTTTCTCGACTTGCTTTTGAACCTGGGCCATAATTCCCATGAGAATCTCGGCACTTGCTTTCACTTTTTCATATGAGTAACGTTCAATTAAATCCAACCCAGTTTTACCCAATTCCTGTTCCAACCAATGAATGGCTGCCTTAACCTCAGCGATGACAACCACTGTCTCCATATTAATCATTTGTCTCAGCTCTTCATCCTTTGTTGTCTCCCATTCCTTCACCTGCTCATTTAATTTGATCAAGAACTGTTCACCCTCTCTAATCTTTTCATTTTCAAGCTCCAACAATACTTTATCAAATTTGTCCCTGTAGTCAGGGGTTGTTTGTCCACCTTTTCAATAAATAATTGATTGAAATATTGAATATAATATCAAAATATTAAAACAATAATTGTATTACTTATCAGACATACAGTCGAACACAACATAAGAATAATAAAAGAATTCATTTTTACTTTAATTTATTTTTTTTTGTATTTTTTAAACATTTCATTAAATTTTATACTCATTTCTGTATTTTTTTTTTGTGTTTCATATGAGAAAATAATTTTTGATAAACAGTTGTTTTAATTTAAGTGAAAATTATTATAAATTATTTTTGTGTATTAATAAGTAAACTATTATATGTTAGTAAAATATCATTTTTAGCAATGTACATTAGATTTAACGTAAAAAGTATTTTATAATCAGTCGATAGACATTTACATTGAACATATTAGTGGATACAACAAGGTCGTTTTATTATATACTTCACTTACAGTACATGATAACTATACAGAAGTTCACTATATTCATTAATTATCAATAACATTTTAGATAAACATTTGTAATACCCACTTCAATTTAAAGGTTAACTGATAAAACCATAAATAACACTATTTAAGAATGAAATCTTATTAAGTTAATTTAAATATTCGTAATAAAATAAATGAACAAGAATAAATTGTTTTAAAAATAATTTTGTTTAATTTTTCAAATTATGTTTAATAGTAAGAAAAAAAAATTATCAATGTTAATTTATTTTAGATAATTAATAATAAGTGTAATCTTATTTACAGGAAAACATTTTTTAACCCTGTTTTTATTAGCGCTGATCAATAAAGCAATCGCTAAATGTCCAGAATATAGTTTAACATCACCATGCAACTTCAACTGCACTGCTAAGACAGTGGGATGCTTCGGACAACAAGTAGCAAATTTATCGCGAATATTTATATTGGCAGATGGTCAATTAGAGTTAAGTGAAAAGAATTTTGATTCACTTACAGTAGCTAATCTTGGTATAAGTCATCTTGATGAAAACACATTTCAAGATTTAACATTCAAACGGATCAGTATCTACAGCACTAATATGTCAAAAATGCATAGAAGCGCATTTACTGCAACAAATCTAGTAACAAGGTCATTTGAAATGATTACTAATCCACTTCTAACTTTTTCTAAAAAAAATTCAATATTTGAAGTGTTGAGTAAATTTATCAACCTAGAATCTATTGTCATTCAAAATAGCCATTTGATTACTGAAATACCAGGGAATGCTTTTGAACCCATAAACGGTAAACAAAATAAACTTAAAAACATTACATTTCAAGCAATTTCGATAACTAAACTTGGTAACAATATTTTCACTCAACTGGATAACCTGGAGTCAATATCCTTTATTTCCTGTGGAATAAATCATATCCCAGCAAATGTTTTCACATTTTCTAAGCCTTCAAACGTTGCATTGAAAATCAGATTTGAAAATAACCCTTTAAATGGGTCAAGTTTTGAACTAGATTCATTTAGAAATATTCACAGGCCAACTAATCTTTGGTTCTACACACAGAAGGGCCCAGGTGCAATAACATTTCTGGATGAAAAAGTGTTTTTGCCTTTTTTCTTGGAAAATATTCACAATAAAATTGAATCACATATTAACATGGATTGTGAAGATTGTCGCAACTATTGGCTCTTCAAATCAGATAGTTTATACAAAAGACTGCCAGAATATACTGGGTCACTATGTCGAGATGCAATACTAAAACATTGCCATCAATTTTAAAGATACAGACATGGTCCTATTCTTTTTTTTCACAGAAAAAATCAATATTTAATCATCATTCAATTATAATAGAAGATTTGTATGAAAATGATTTAACATGTTCAAAATTATGAATTTCAATAAAATAAATAAAGTCCGTGCTATAAATGATTTGCAAAACCTAACGATGTCAGGTAATTATTAGTTTAATTGAAATTTCTAATTTTAAACATGTTAAATTTTTGGCATGCTAACAACTGAACATAATCCTGATTAAACAATCTATTGTTACCTTCTGAAACCCGAATTAAACCAAGATTACTCTTAAAAATTAGATTTTTGAAATTAATTTAGTTTTTAAACAAACTATTTATAAGTTCTTAGAAATTGTCGAAATACAAATCAACTCATTTTGTATTAACTATCTTATAATATAATAAAATTCCATTAAATATATCAAGATGAATTTTCGATAAATACTTATCTGACATGTCAGACATTATGTAACTTTTATCAAATGAATATCAGTGTCATCTGATTATCTAAAAATCATTTTCATACAAATCTTCTTATTAATCTAATTAAATGATGATCAAATATCGATTTTTCTGTGAAATTAGGATAGGACCAAGTCTATTATTAATTGTTTACAACGTTCTGGTTTTTCAAAAGTGAAACAAACATTTCATTTTCAGACAAACTATTGGTTCAATAAATTGAGTGAAAGATTAGGGAAAAAGACATTCATTTCAATCAATATTTAAAAT